>OX443562.1:92241012-92467961 GCA_949372485.1 Cheilosia soror
TGGTGGTAGATTTCGTTCCTTTAATACTCTTGCTATAACGCATGGCGAACGATGAAGAGCATCTGCGATAAATTTGTAGGTATTGCCTTGATGTCTAAGTTGGATGATCAACCGCCGTTCTTCTTCGGAACAGTGCTTTCCGCGTCCCATAACTATTTAACAAAATCTAACTAATACACTAAAATACACCTCCAGCAATAAATTCGACCAAAAATTTAAACACGAAGTAAAATTATGTGCGAAATACAGGAGATCTACACAGAACTCTTATTATTTTGTCCACGGCAAAACAGAGTCAGAAATTAAAGTAACGGTGCTTTGATAAATGCTCATGGAAATTTACCGGTGTCCCTGGAAATGTGTTACAGTGAAGGCAGTGAACGATTGTACACCTAATATGTTACAATATAATTGGTTATAAACATGGGACTTATGAAGATTCTAGAATATTGCAATCCACTCTTATTGTTTTGACCACCACTGTATGTACCATGATTTTTGTATGGACGGTGCCACGTCTCTTTGTCCAATCTTTTTTACATACAAACCTGCTACAGAAGAATACCTTTATAGAAAAAAAAGAATCATCAAATTCATTGGAGCCGAACTCGAGTTATAAACGGAAGATAAAAAATAGATTACTAGCCGTCCCGTGATGGTATTGCTTGTGTTATTTGGGGTTACCCGCCTGATGCTGTCATTTCTGGTCTGGAGATAATTCTGAGTTATTCGCTCGTTATCAACTGATTGGTTTAGTGCGTCTATATGTTAAAGTCGTTAACAAATTCTCCTAAATATTTGTATTACTTTTTGATTTTCATTTTCCCTCACTTTCATGTGATCGTTGATCAATGGTTAGAAAACGGGCTTAGATTATCCGTTTTGGACTGTGCGTTGATGACTTAGTTATTTAAAACAAACAATAGCTTACTTAATTTCATAGTAAGAATCTAATCTGAACTGCAAGTTTCTAAATGCATACCTATTCATCAATTTCATACATACATACTACAATAATACATATTTTAAATGTATTAGGGATGATTTGAATGATTGCTGCAATGACATGCAGCGTACCACTGCGACTGCGACCTGCGTACCTATAGCTGCTCCTAAAATAATTGTATCCAAATACAAAAGGTTAATTTTGGGTTTAAAATAAACAAACGAACTCAAACTGTCAGCCTACAAATCGCATACCTACCTACTTATGCATAGTTTGAAACAAACTGCTAGAGGTACAAACAAATCCGTCCTGTCGTTAAGAATACAGCTACCTACCACCACGCAGACAAACAGACAGACAGAATTGCGAGACTCAGTTTTTGAGCTGTACCTACTATCATCTTAACACCTATCATAATTAATTGATCTAAAAATTTGTACTTAAAACAATATCATTCTCACACTACATACAACATTGAAAATTTAGATCGATCTGGGTACGTGATTTTATTTGCTAAGATCCAACCAAACTTCCCCACTAGTGCACCTTACATGCTCGCTCACCCACCCCCCATAATAACTTTCAAATCATCATAACCTACCCTTGATACCTAAGTCCAAAAGCCACGATCATGACACCAATGCTACCCATAAATCCAAGAAATACAAAATATTTATTGTTAAAAATCCGATCTATGATTTCATATTTCTCCTTTCCACATTGTTATAAATATCAATTCCAATCGTCATCAGCATCACATTCATCATCATGCTAAAAGTACTCTCCCCACATACCACCACTATATGCGAAAAGTACAAATCGATCCGATCTTTCATTTCATATTCCTTCTTTTCATATTGTTATTCTCATAAATGCTAAAAGTACACTTCGCCTACACACCACCAACTACCTACGAGTATAGGTATACCTATCGTATATGCGAAAAGTACCCTCTTCCACTCCTTACTATACAATCCTCGATACAATCGCTGGAGAATAAAAGACAACAAAAATACTAATTGTTCTTTCTCTTTCATCTGCATGTTGTCAATGAGACGAATAAGAAAAGAAGAAGGCATCATTTAATTTCGTTTCAAATAATCCAATACAACTACCATGTTCGATGTGAGTAGTTGGTCTCAGAGGTGGTTGGTGGCGCTAGTGCATAAATGCGAAGTGATAGTACTATAGTGTCTATATACAATGGTTATATCTTTCAGTCAAATTCCGTTTACTATACTTTCGTTCGTTGTTCGATCGGCTGCCATTTGTTTTTTAATGATAGTTTGGTTTGTATTTGGTTTTCTGTTCGCAGATCACATTGCGATGTGAAGTAGCCATAGCGGACTCCAAAATGTTCGTTAATTTTTATTATAAGTTAGACATACATACGCTCAATTCCTATAGCAATTCTTTTATTGCTAAGTAAATAATGCGACTTATATTTAAGTAGTTAAGTGTTCTAATCGTCTAACCAGTTATAGTCACAGAAAAATTTACATTTTGGAAATGTTTAGGTTTTGACTTACTATTTAATTAGGGAATTTTTTGAATAATATTGATCGAATAATTGTGTATAATAAACTGCTTGTTAAAACTATATGTAAAAAATGCAACTTGTTTTCTTTCAGAACACGATCTATGATTGGGTACGTGACCATCGGGTGCATCATAAGTTTTCCGAGACCGATGCTGATCCACACAACTCAAATCGTGGATTCTTCTTCTCACATGTTGGTTGGCTAATGATGCTGAAGCATCCGGACGTGCTTAAAAAGGGACGACAACTTGACATGTCCGATGTCCTCAACGATCCGGTTGTGCAGTTCCATCAGAAACATTTCATTATATTGAAACTTTTGCTGTGCTTCCTGATTCCAACTCTAATCCCCGTATACTGCTGGAACGAGAAGTGGTATTGCGCATTCCTTACTCAATGCATCTTCCGCTATGTATTCAGTTTAAATTTCACATGGTCCGTCAATAGTGCCGCTCACATGTGGGGAGCCAGGCCTTATGACAAGTGAGTTCGGGGTCTTAAAATGATGTAAGGACATCGGCAATATTATATATTTTATTTTATTTTTAGACGCATCAATCCCAGTGAGAATCTCTTTGTATCAATTTGCGCCATGGGCGAAGGTTGGCACAACTATCACCATGTGTTCCCGTGGGACTACAAAGCAGCTGAATTGGGAAAATACTCGGTCAATCTGACGACTTTCTATTTGGATATGTTCGCGAAAATTGGTTGGGCGTGGGATATGAAACAACCGTCCAAAGATCTAGTGCGGCGAACAATCGAAAAATATGGTGATGGGACACATTTCTCTACCGGTCATCAACATATCGCAGAAATTCCAGATCCCGCAGAGGGCGGAACGTGCTATGATGAAAATAAAAACTATAAGTGCGATTAGCTGTTTCAGGTGTTAAGAATATAATGTTAGCGGTTAAGAAGGGGAGTAGAATACTATAGATGTTAGTAAAGTTAGGTTAATTCGAAACGTTTGTAGTTTTGGGGACTATTCTATGTGGAAGAATATTTATAAACTGATAATTAAAGCACTTAATATAATAAATATAATTATAATGGTCGTTATTTAATTGCATGCACTCTTTTCTAACCCAAGAGACAGAGAGAGCAAGCAGCTACATTTTCCAAACGCAATATTTTAGATTTGAAGTCTCATTTTGAGTGGTTTAATTCATCATTCAGTTTATTATTCTAGATTTAAGAATTTTTTTTATTGGTTATTTTACAGATAATGGAAAATACATTCATAAAAAATCACTATATTTTTTGTTTTAATTTAAAAAATTATGAATAAGGTTTGGTTTTTCATATTTAAGGTTTGTATACAGATTTTTTATCATTTGGGCTTATTTTTCTTACAAAATGTTGTATAGGCAATGGATCAATCGCGCTTACAATATTAGTCGGATACGCTAGTATGGATCGATGTAAGCCACAATTTTAAGAAGAAACCCTCTCTTGCGTGTACTAGGTATATGTGAATACGTGGGTGAATGCAAGCAAATTCAGGCTACACAGCAAACCAGGCAATCTGAATTATCCGCAAAAAGATACCATTAACCGGCTAGCTCATATAAGAAATCCTTACTTACTTACTTAGATGGCGCTACAGTCCGGGGTGGACCTGGGCCTCAACCAACACGCCTCTCCAGTTAGCACGATCTTTGGCTAACTGCCTCCAGTTGCGCACTCCAAGTTGGTTGAGGTCCCCTTCCACTTGTGCGCGCCACCTAAGGCGAGGTCTTCCTCTGCTGCGTTGTCCCTCCGGGTTGGAATCGAAGACTCTTCGGGCCGGAGCGTTGGTGTTCATTCGCTCTACATGTCCTAGCCATCTTAGTCGACTGATACGTACTTTTCTGACAAGGTCGATGTCGCTGTACAGCTCGTAGAGTTCGCTGTTAAATCTCCTCCTCCAAAGCCCGTCAACGCAAACGGGACCGAAAATCACTCGAAGAATTTTGCGTTCGAAGCGACCAAGGAGATCTTCATCCGCTTTTGACAACGTCCATGATTCTGGATATAAGAAATCCAGTCGATCATATAAATATATCGTGTGTCGCGACGGAAAGATTGCCGGCGATTCGCCAAAGCCCACGCGAAAGAATAAATTGCGAATATCTAGGGACGGTTTATGAGAATTTCTCGTAGCAAAGAAGAAGATGCGAAATGTGGGTTACAGCTTTATATTTTTCAGTCGAATTTTTAATATGGGAAAGGACTCACTTCGCAATCTTTTATTATCATCGCTTTCAAAATGTTCCGTTTCCGTCTGCCCTTTTCAAAGACCACGTGTAACCTCTGTCTTGTGATCATTAAAAATTCATAGTAGGAAAAATGTAGATCGGCATTTCAGTACGTGACAAGATAAGCACATCGGTGCGACTTCAGTTTCAGGAAAAAAATATAGTTTGGTTAAGAACTGTTACAAACGAACTAGCCATAATCGACATAGCCTAAAACCATCTAGTCTTAAGGAACATCTGAAAAAATGTTTCATTGAAATCTGTCCAGTCGTTTTCACGCTTTAAGGTAACAGAGAAAATTCCTACAGTTTTATGTATCTATATAAAGATAAGGACGATAAAACTGAATAAATTTTAGAACTTGTGTTAAAGGAGAGAAGAAAGGGAAAGAAGACTTAACAACCGACTTAACTTCGTAAGCAACACAAAAATAAGCGTTGCAGTTTTAATTGTTATCCTCCTTATTTTATTTAATAATTTGTTTGGCCTAGTGCTCAGTGTTGAATTGGCGCAAGTTGGTAGGCGCTTGACAAGGTTCACTTCCTGACAGGGGAACACTGAAATTTCTTTCTTCCAAGTGGAATGTACATATACGGAGAATCAATTGTCAGAATTCATTTGTTTAAATAATCACTTAAAGGAGTCTGATAGTGAATTATTGATCTATTATGTAGCTCGAAATAGTTTTCTGTAGGCAAGTTGTTCTTTCCAAAAAAAACACATTAAACGAAAACTCGGCGAAAATCCCAGTCGCATCCCTCAAGGCTGCAATATTGTTCCTAGTTTTTGCAGTTCAACTATAAAAACCAAAGACGTCAAAAGTGCGAAACACATTTATGTTCAAAAAGTCTGACAAATCTATTCCAGCAACAAGCTTCTCACCACCAAACGTTTGTGTGACTTTCTATTTTGGGGAAGAAATAGTACAATTTTATGCCGAGTCCGAACGGCTGAATTGAGAAGCTTTTTCAGGACAGTTATACTCTCGGATGTTTGTCCGACGTTCGCGAGAGGTTGCGCAGTAGAAAAAACCTTGTGATGTAATTTGTGCTCTTATAGTTTAGACAGTAAAAATGTAAAGATTCCTGTAGAACTAAATGAAAACTACGAAAAAATTATGTATATATTATGACATAGACAATTTTTAATATACCAACTTGACAACGGTAAAAATAATTCCTCTCACAAAATTTTATTCACCTAAGTCGATTTGTTTGGACGGTAAGGTGTTTTCAACAGAAAGAGAGATACATGGGTCGAATATTGGCTTTGTATGGGTGGTAACAGAACTACTTGACAGACATGGCTCATTTTTAGTACCAACCTGACGACCATAAAAATAAGACCTCTCACAATTTCAGTCGCACGAGTCGATTCGTTTGGACGCTATCGTGATTTCAACAGACAGAGAAAGACGTGGTTCTAATAGTGGTTTTGTATGGGAGGTACCAAAACTACTTGACCGACATAGCCCATTTTTAACACCAACCTGACGGTAGAAAGAAGTCCTCTCACAAAATTTCATTCGACTAGGTCAATTCGTTTGGACGCTATCGTGCTTTCAACAGACAGACGGACAGACAGACAAACAGACAGACAGACGGACATGGCTAAATCGATTCAGAATGTGATCCTGATTCAGAATATATATACTTTATAGGGTCTCCGGTGACTCCTTCTCGGCGTTACAAACGCAATATATACCTTCCTGTGGAGGGTATACAAAAAGTCAAAAGCCAAAACTTTGTTCCCCGCTTAATTTTCGAAGAAAAATGGTCCAATGATGCCACCACTCCACAATCCACACCAAACTGTCACTCTCTGTAGATGCATTGGCTTCTAGTAAATAACGTGCTAGTTTTCCGAGCCCCAGAAGCGGCAATTTTGTTTGTAACGTAGCCGCCGAAATGAAAATGTGCCTCGTCAGAAAAGATTTTGTTCGGCCAAAACTTTTTTTCAAAAAACGCACTATTTGAGCTACACAGCACTCACCTTGGAAATAAGTATTTCCCAACGTTGTTCAAGCGTAAAGCGACTTATATTTAGCAATTAGCCTTAAAGCTACCTCATACAGTGGTCAAGGAAAGACTTTGGCCATGCTTCCATTCTGAAGAACTTCATAATCTCAACCCAAAACACAGACTACACCACTCTATCTCTAAATTTTGACAGGAACTTTCTCGTCACCATCCCCACTATCCCCTCTCCAAAACAATCTGGAATAAGAATACATTTTTAGAAAATGAATCAACTTCTATACTGACAACTGACGGATCGAATTCCAAAAGAAGAAGTTGGCGGAGGCGTTTTCTCCGAAAATCTTAGTCTCTCTCTCTCTCTCCTTCCGTCTACGAAACTATAACTAGGCGGAAATTATGGCGATAAAATCTTATGTTGGCTATTATTCCCTTATTTGGGTGCCGGGGCATAAAGACATTCCATTGAATTGTAAGCCGATGAACTCGCCAGAATTGGAACAACTATGTATACCCATCCTGCCGGACAATGGCATAATACCAATCCCTACTTGCAAACAAAAATTAAAGCTGGTGCAAATCTTAGGTGGACAATTTGCACTACTTAGCGACAAAACAAATTTGGTCTAAGCTGGATTTGAAACACTCTAAGAAATTGATTTCTCCGAACAGATTGCATATCGGCACCACAGTAGGTGTCATTACTGGACACTGCCTGATAGGAAAGCATTCCGTAAGGCTAGGCCTTTTCGCAAACGACTTTTGCAGAAGCTGTATGGAGTAGGTATGAATGAGGAAGAGGAGGAAACTTTTCCTCACCTTCGTTGTTCCTGCCCATAGAAGGAAGCTTCATGGAAGCTGGATGATCTGACAAACACAGACATCAGAATAAACCTCTTCCCTTTCTAGCAGGGAGATCTTATATGATCCGTTTTTTATAGTGGACCACAATGAACCAATGCTAGTCTAAGTGTGTTGGCGTTTCCCAGCTGGCAGCCACTTTCAACCAACCAAATAAAATAGATTGTAATTTTTGGTACGCTGGCGCTAGAGCTGTAAGTTGTAGCCGACGTTATTCCTCCTGAAGTATTTCGTTTTAGATGTCTGGGGTTCATCACAAATCGTGAATTAGAGTAGATAAATTAATTAACTTTAGATTAACTTTTCATTAAAAAACGCTACCTTCGTAGCTAAATAAGGTGCAGTACGTTTACCATTATGGTGCGTACACATTACACAAATCCCAATGCCTTGGTGTAATATAAAGCTTATCGCTGCGCTCCAATTAATTACCTTTTCAAATAAAATTATAACTAGTTTGTTCATCATATCAACCTATTTTTAAACCGGTCTTACGCAAATTTCTCGATGATTGTAAACCTTAGGAAACCATAAAAAGAGCGCACGCGTTGTTGCTCAATACCATTTGTGTCGCTATCGCCCTGCCTAGTAATTCTGCGTTGACAAAGCAAAACGTTATGATTTGTAGCCTAAAAGCCACCAGCACCACGCAGCTAATCTCCATTATTTTTATGACCAATTATACAAAAAAAAAATGTGTATGTTTACTAATATGGACTTAGACCTCGTCCCTTCAAGGTCGCAAAAACTGGTCAAAATAGTCCAAAAATGCATTCTAATTTCGTTAATTACGGAAGGTTGGTACGAACTAAATCACTGCCATCACCTTTAAAATGCTAGTGTGTCCGACTCTGACTCATAAGCCGCAATAGATGAACGAAAACTTCTTAACGAGCAAAATATCACATACCTACATTTCCGCAACCAGTTCGCATTACCATTAGCTTACGAATTATTTCACGCAGATAGCCTTGAGTTCAGACTTTGTGAATTTCTTTTCCGCTAAGACAAATTAGCATGCTATAATATTTTTAAAAAGGGAATTTCATAAGCCGAACTAACACCTACTACAAAATACGCAGATAGTTGTACGTGTACCTATATTAGTAAAGCGGTTATCTTTATTGAGTTAATTCTGAGCTTCGCATTCGCATCAATGTGGTCTTTCGTAAAACGAAGAAGCAGAAGAAACTTACCTACTAAAGGCGCTCCATGATGAAGAAGCTGTTTGTACAACGAGACATGCGTCACGTAGGGAATTTCGGATTTTCCTTGCTTTAAGTGATGTTATTGTTTGTTTGCATGTCCTTCGGATGGAGTATGAGTGTGCGCATAAGTAATTGCAGTTAGCATTTGTTGTGGCATCTTCCATTTAAGTCGCATGACTGTTTTTAGATGCATTCAAAAGATGCGTACAGGGAAAGAATAGGAGATTGCAAAGAAGGTCTACGTGACTGCGGTCACAGTCTGAGGGATTTTCACGGATACTAAAGAAGACACGTTCTCTGGGAGCTTCTCTTCTATTTTTTCTCGTTATTATCAGAAGCACAAAGTTCAACGAACATGATAACGTCACGTAGACCACGTCAGCGTTAATCAAGGATCGCAAAACGATTTTGCTCTGGAATATACCCTACCCAACCCATACCTACATCTGGTGACTACATCTTCTACATCGTCCTCTAGAAAAGATGCTGTTAAAGATGCATATTTATACCTAACGTCCATTTTCGTTCGATTGTAGAATAAATAAGTATTTACTCGAACCCACTACAAAAACCTTGTTGCTTTAGACACCATTTTTTATCGACTTCCACTGGACCTGTTCGTAGGTAATTTGTAGCACAACGTTTTTATCAAATTGATTTAACCAGAGTGCATACCTTGGAAATCTATAAACGACTTTTTGGCACTAGAACAATCAATATCTTTAATGACATTGATGCGTTGGGGACGATATCCCTTGTTTAATGAAAGTGCCGACAAGCAAAGCTAAAGACTTCCGTCCAACCCTAAAGTGAGAATTTTAGTGTCTAAATATTAACTGATACAAAAACGATTGAACTGCAAAGCCTATACTTTACTTATCAATTAGGTATACTCCGGATGTCAGACGCTCGTGAAAGGTATAAGATATACAACATACTATGTACACAGCTGACATTAGTATGGAGTAGGTATTTCTAAACTCTTTGCTCAATTACCTATTATAAAGGTTAACTAAACGACAGCTTGCACTTGTTAAATGTATCATAAATAAACATTGACAAACTCATGGCTAACATTTATGTTTACAAGTCGTATATACCTAATGGCGAAACAAAAAATGTAGATGTAAATTAATCATTTCATTTGTAAGCCCTTTGTTTGTGTGCCTCTCCGTCTAGACGCGTCTGCAGGGTCACGTAGTACATACGTAGTCGATATTTTTATGTACACTGTAGAGGAGTGGAGCCTAAAAGGTGGGGCACGCCTCGCAGGAAGAGCATAACAACTGTCAATGGGGGGCATGGACACAACTTATGCTACGAATCTTTGATACAATAGATACAAGGTAAAGGCTTAATTATTTGGTAAAAAGAGTGTTCGAACCATTTCTGTAGAGTAAAATAGGTTTAGGGCCGGTTTTAAAGGTTGAGGATAAAGTTTCGGATAGTTATCTGATGACGCTATCGAACAGATAAAGGTTGCTAATATGTTTTTTTTTCTGTTTCATCGTAAATTAACTGGTGGCCAAATTTATCAGCCCCTTATTGTTTGCTGTTTTTTACCGTTTCGATTAGGCTGACCAGACGTCCTCTTTTTATCTAGAAAAAAATGTCCGGTATCTTTTTGAAAAAATTTGCAATTTGTCCTCTTTTTAGGATTTCCCACTTTACGGAATTTTTCGACACCACAAAACTACAACAACACTTTTTTCCAGCACTAACTCAGAAATTTGTTGCATCTTTCTGGTATGAACACGACCTAAAATTTGTATTTAAAGGTGGAAATGAAAATGATGCCTTAAACTTGGAAAAAAGTATTAGAGGATTATTCAAGGTGTTTAAAATGTATATATATGAGTTGGATTGTTTTACAGGAATGGATTTAAACAAAATAGTACTTGTGGAGCAGTAACAAAACTTTGGTTTTGATTCGAAGATTTTATGTTGGTTATCCTCTTATCTTGTTGACAGAACTCAAAAAGTACGCATTGGCAATATCTGCTCCAGACCGATTAAATGCACCTCAGGGGTTCCTCAAGGCAGCCATTTAGGGCCATTGCTCTTCATAATTTTCATAAATGATTTACTTTGGCGATTAAACACTGTCAATGTTATACGCCGACGATCTAAAACTATATCTAAAAATTAGAAGCTTAGAGGACTGCCATCTATTACAGTTAGATCTAAATTCTATTTCAGACTGGTGTAACTCGAATGATTTAAAGCTGAACATAATAAAGTGTTTTGTGGTATCCTTTTCAAGATTGGTTTCAATTTGGAACTTTGATTATGTTGTTGATTCAAATCCACTTTGTAGGGTGGACGAAATCAACGATTTGGGCGTTATTCTAGATTCTAAAAACACTTTAAAAGTCACATAGACTATATTGTTTTGAAAGCCAATTCTTCCATTGGATTTATCTATAGAAATTGCAAAGATTTTAGGGACCCATATGCCCTCTTATCTTTATTTGTATCTTTGGTAAGATCATTACTTGAGTATGCTAATGTCATTTGGAGCCCTGTGTTTAAGACTCAATCTGATCGCATCGAAAGGATTCAGAGGCGTTCCACTCGACTAATTTTTTCCAAAATGCGATGGAACTTCTGCCCAATGTATTTTGCTAGGTTCCAATTGCTTAGAATTAAGACCTTAAATCGAGGCGTGCCATTCTAAAAAACGAGAAAATTAAAAAACCGGTATTTTAATTTTTCATTTGAGATTTTTGAAGGTGTCCTCTTTTTGGTGGGCATGGATCTGGTCACCCTAGTTTCGATACACATGTCATTTGTTTTTTGACTGCAACGTACGCGCTTATCAATGAAAACATACATTGCAACTGTTGGTAACCATATACTTGCCATAAAACTGTGGATACACCACTGCTGAATTGTATGTGACAGATTATCCTTCTTAATTGTACTTTTGGCTAATAAAACATAACCTTTTTATAACCTTTTAAGAAGTCAGTTGGCTTTTTTTCATTTTTGAGATTTATTGGATTTGTTGAATATTAAATTGAATTGAACAGAGCAAATTTGAGTTAAAAACAGCAACTAAATGTTTTCTCCATCAGCTACTTCAAATAAATATGTTGCTTATCTTCCAGATAAAAGCTTTAACAACCAATTGAATCGGCTGATATGCTATCAGAGACTTTATCTGTCAGATAGCACTATCCGAGATCTTTGAAACGATCTAAAAAGTTGAGATTTATCTAGCAGACGAAATTCCTGATAGCTTTTCAGAGAATTTATCAGGTAGGCTTAAAACAGGCCCTTAGTAATTGGTACATAGCTTGTACCATGTTATGTCTATAAATAGCCACAGTTACAGGGCTGTTTACATGAGAGTGACCAACTATTTACGAACGAACGAATATTCGATAGTTTTCTTGGTCGCAGTAGTTCGCGAATTTCAGGCATGGCAACAATATATGTTATCTTTTAGCTAATACATACTTATCTGAATTTAGGGATATCAAAATGAAAGGGATAGCCTTAATAGTTTTCCAACAAGACGTGTGAACGTTTCACATTTGCCACATTTCCTGGTGTAAAACAAAAAAAAATTTTCACTTTCACACTAAAGTGTGATATATATCCTGAGGTATTCACTGCACGGTAGGACCTTTGCTTATAACTTTTTAATTTAGTCTACTCGAATCAAAACAAAATATTTAGTGCTCCACGTCAGGGCGAACAGAAATGTCAAAACGTCGAATGACAGATGTTGCTACAAATAGGCGTCAACTTATGTCGTTTTTGGTTGATCGTCCAGAACCTTTCGGAAGAACTCTCCGCGATTCTTAATTCAAATCCGGGAGCAAATTTTTCTTCTTTTCAGTAGAAAAACTGTCAGTTGAGTGCCAATCGAACGCTTTCAGAAGCATAGACGTTAACTGAGAAAACTGTTCACGTGATCAGTTTTGCCCAATAAAAACTCAGCAACATGAATTTTGAGAGCTGTCAGACTTATTAAACTAGATTCTGTTGATTCTTATCAAAAAAAAAAAAAAAAAAAAAACAATTTCTAATTTGAGTTTAAGTTCGAACCAGCGAATAGCTGGTTTCTGGAATGCGTTTTAATAATGTGGATTGGGAATAAACTTAGACAGTTCGCACCGAGTGTGTTTAAACTGTCTTTAAACTTGTTTTCTTAATATATTTTGACGGGACAATTAATTATCCTATGCTAGGAATAATAAAATGTCCAATTTTATGTTTAGAAATGCGTAAATAGTAGTTTGTCCGCATTTTATAAATTTGTTCGTTCGCTATCACGTGAATAGTCCTTTATTGTCCCAAAATACAAATACATTACACGGTTGATATCACAGCATTTAACTAACCTATAATACCTGCAGGATAACCGTTAAAAGAAATGCATAGAGGTAAGGTATCACTTATCGTGATCTGATCACAATTCCGCTTAAATGGATTGTACAATTTCAGTAACCAACTGCGTTAAGTAAATTATATACCTATGTAACTCTGTTCGAAATTGTGAATTCTATGTACGCACTTATGTTTGTTTGATTCAAACAAATGTAATTGGGCATTTAAGTCAAATATCCAGCATCTCTTGCTTTCGTTATGGTTATGGACCATCAAGTCAATATTTAATGATTTTTCTGGTTAAAATCTCCACAAAAAATAAAGTGATTGTGATTTGATAACCATAAAATGCATTATGTAATCGATTTGGACATGTTGGTGAAGTCGATGTGTAAACTTAGCGTAGAAGTTCATTCACACAACGGCTTTCAGTTTCAACAGACCAAATTAAATTTTGGAAGACCCCAATTTATACTCGTAGTAGTATTCGTATCAAAAGAGTATTAACTGAGATGAAAAGAAAGAAACAAAAATTTGCCGAAACCACATGCTTGCTGGGCTACTTTTCAGTGATCTGACATATTTTGTTTTTTTTTTTTAGAAAGTGCTCAAGCTTATTGGAAGGCGCGCTGGTGTAGTACTGTTGATGATCGCTTAGGATGATAATGATGATGATGATGATGATGGATTGTGCTGATTCAAGGTAATCAATAAGCTGAATCTTTGTTTAAGCGGACTTATTTTCTGTTTAAAGATGCGCAACGAAATCAACCCAAGCTTGGGGACAGGGCACACATGGTCATGATCATGACAGGAGGGAATGGTTGGGTATTTGGAGCAAACACTTTAATTATTGTGTCAATGACTGGTGCTACATTTTTGTCGTATAATAAGACTATAAGAGACTGCCAATAATGTTGTTCTAGTTTAGTTTTTTTTTTAATAAAAGAATGAGGTATCGAGAGGGCAAGATATTCCCCCTCAGCTGAGAATCACACTACTTTTCCGCAACAGATTTCTTCAAAATTTCAGCAAATTTTCAAAAATATGTACCATAAAAAATGCTATACCAACATTTTAGGAATTTGCCGAAAGTTTTCAAAATCATATTTTAAATTAATTAAATGTTCAGTATTTTCAAAATCGGATCATAAAACCCGAAGAAAGCTAGAAGGTATAATTTAGTATAGATATAATAAGGAAAAATTCGACCCGCTGAATTTTTTCGTATAGGTACCTACCTACATACCTTTTCTTTACTTGTTCTATTTTATACCCCCCACAGGAAGGTATATTCACTT
The DNA here is from genome assembly GCA_949372485.1 of Cheilosia soror. NCBI lineage: Eukaryota > Metazoa > Arthropoda > Insecta > Diptera > Syrphidae > Cheilosia > Cheilosia soror. Next base: position 92,255,423 of record OX443562.1, read on the forward strand.
TGCCATTACGTTTGTAACGCCAAGAAGGATTCACCGGAGACCATATAAAGTATATTATATTCTGAATCAGGATCACATTCTGAATCGATTTAGCCATATCCGTCTGTCTGTCTGTTGAAAGCACGATAGCGTCCAAAGGAATTGACCTAGGTGAGACGACTTCTTTTTACCATCGCCAGGTTGGTATTGAAAATGGGCTATGTCGGTCAAGTAGTTCTGGTACCGCCCATACAAAACCACTATTAGACCCACGTCTATCTCTGTCTGTTGAAACCACGATAGCGTCCAAACGAATCGACTTAGGTGAATGAAATTTTGTGAGAGGACTTTTTTAACCGTCGTCAAGTTGGCATTGAAAATTTTCTATGTCGGTAAATTATTAGTTATTCTACCTACCATACAAAACTAATATTAGACACATACTAACTCGCATGACAAACATTTTGCATGACTTTTATGCAGTGGAGGGTATCAAAGCATCGGCCAGGCCGATGATAACACTTTTACCGGATGCTTATGGATCAAATTCTAAGATCTCGTATGTATTCTATTAATTTGTCAGTTGAATATGCACATATACATGTACAATGCCCCGATTAGATATCGGAAATGTCACTCTGAATTTTTTTATTCACCTGAGATGGCAGATGGACCTTAATGTCGATTTCCGCTGGGCAAAAAAAAACACTTTTTTAAAGATTCAGATCACTTTTGCCAATCTCGATTCGAGAGAGAGATTCGCACATACTTTCACCAATACCAAAACAAGTGACATTTGGCAAACTTTGAGGTTAGTTATTGTTAGGGGAGACTGGGGCACATTTGACGGTGAGACACATTTGAACATTGCTAATAAAACAACATTTAAAAAATATTTCAAAGTACATATAAACCAAAATTTAAAATTGGTTATACCGTGTTCTTTAGTCGTCAATGACTTTCGGATGTCTTTGCAGTCGTGTCGCCTGGAAGTAGCCGCATGAGGAGGTTTTATGCTTTCATATTTTAATTGTTCTATTTGTAAGAGTGTACACATTTTATAGTGAGCTTTTCTTTTTGTGGAACATATATTTTTAAGGCACAACTTCATTTGAAAACGTGTAAAGGTACGTTATTTGACAAATATGAAAAATATAAATATTTGCGCACATTTTTCTGTCGCTTGACTTATTGGGGCAGGTTTGAACAAAACAGTCGGGGCACATTTGAATAAGGGGTCTGTAAGTGGCATTGAACTAAAAGCTAAGCTACCACCACCAATTAACGCCCCGGGAACTTCGAGGACAGCTGCGGTGATAATTTCTGTCTTAATTTTTTTCATAATTTCTGTTGGGTTAATAAAACAACTCATTTTTGTTTTTACAAAGTTTCTTCAATCTGTAAAATATTTCAGTAATTTCAAAATTTCAGTTTGCTTTTGCTAAGTCGTTTTTGTTTTCTTTATTAAAATAATAAAGTGAATTTATTTTATTAAAAAAATACAAACCTTGTAGTAACTTATTAGCTGCTAAAAGCGCTAAGCTAAGCTAAGCGCTGCCGTTCAAAAGTGTCCCAACCTAGTTCAAAACTGCCCCGTATGGGGGGGGGTACCTTTGAACATAAGGACCTACTTCGTTTTTAAATAAAAATAAATTATACGCCCTTACTAAATTTACGTAGTTATTTGTCTAAATCAAAGTTTATTGCATTTCTTAAAGTGAGAATACTTTACAGTTTAAAAATTTAAACAAATAGGATTTTATGAGACCTCAAAGCAAAAAGTGTTCAAATGTGCCCCAGTCTCCCCTACCTATTGAGGAATAAATTTGAAAATTGAAAATTGATATTAATGTAGACGAATGGATCGTCGTATGGGGTTGTTTTCATGGGGAAGGACGAAGTTCTAGTTCAAAACAAAACAAGTAAGTAGTTATTGTACAAGTACAAGTAAAAAACTAACAATTAACAATTCAATTTTATAAGCACAAATTGGAATTTAAAAACAGCTGACTGTCAAATCACACCAACACAAATGCAAAAAAAATTGATCTCATTTCATGTTCCATTGGGCAGGAAAAATCTGAGATCTGAGAGCAAAACGGTAAAAGCCCAATGAAAATCGACATCAGCCTGCTCAGTACCTACACAAATTCTGAGCTCTGATGTGTCTGAGCTAAAAGAAACACGAACTTTTTTTTGACAGTTCAGGCTCGGAGAATTTTGCTTCTTCAGTCTCCGACTGGATTTGCGTTGCAAAAAACTCTCCGAACAGATACCATGATAGGGCCGATAGTTTGTAAATTACGAAGGAGTGTAAGTAAGTAAGTAAGTACCTACCCATCTTTAAGTACCCCCAACAACTCTGTTTCTGCCTTCCATTTTTCGATCCAGTGGATAGTTTTGCACTTAATAGATAGACACACACACATTTTCCTGAAAAAGATATTTCACACCTATAATATGCTAGAGCTCTAGCGCAAATTATCAAATGTCAGTTTTTTTATTGTGATTTACCTAAAGTTTCACATAATGGGCTATAGCGAATTCATAATTCTTTTTTTCGTAAAATTTGTGTTTAACTAGTATAGCCTTTACTGTAGTTTTGCGTAACGTTAACGTCACAAACAACCACTGTGCTTTGTGGTTAACGTTAACGTTAGATAGATCTATGTTAAATTACATTACAGTTTACAGTAATGTCGAAAGGGACAAAAGATGAAACAGACTATCACATATTCTTGTTTATGTGCGCCACTATTTCACTTCACTAGGTGGGTATTCATTTGAATCTTATTTCTTATCTCCAAAAGGCCGGTAAGTCTAAGTAGACACCCAGTTAGATACTAGAACTACGTATACAAATCGATTAGAATAATTGAATAGTCATAATTTTACTCTCATCGCAGTTGTACAAAAATCATTGCATTGAAAATGGCAACATACGAAGATATTAAGGACATACCAAACCACCCAGAAGCATATCTGATCGATGTAAGAAATGTCGATGAATTGGAGCAGACTGGAGTTATTCCAGCCAGCATCAACATTCCAAGTAAGTTTGAAAATGCGTGTTTTATTCAATTCAATTAATTATTTACATTATTTTTCCTCTTTGTTTATTCTGAAGAAGCGTAGGTACATACATACTAGTGTATTGATTAGTTACATCAGGAGTGTTCCTATCATACCCGTTTGTTGAAGGGAAACCACCTATTATTACATGTATTATTAATTATCTATAATTTTGACACCTGTTTAGTCACACAATTCTTCCTATTCCTATGTGGGAAACAGATTCTGTTCAATACCGTAAAAGATAAGATTAGAGAATTGTTGTCTTTGCTAGATTTATGTTACTAGGCCCTGGGATTTGCAGTTCAATTGTGAAACAAATTTTTTTGATGAATGTAATACACTAACTAAAGCATTGTGCGTCGACTATAGATTCTACGAATTAAATTTCTATACAAAATTACATATCTACATTATGGAACTAAATGCCCATTTTATTATTTCGTACATTCTTGGTATACCTACTTCACATTCACCTCATTTTCACATGAACTGTGTGTCAGCACAGGCTCAAAATTTGATGTTACTCATCCACTGTCTAAAGTACGACCGTTGCTAATTTACTGTCATGCTAATTGCCTTGCATATGCATACGTTCTTCCCCTACTACTTGTAGCATCGAAGCAGAGTCTTGTGATATCTTTTAGAATGTAAATAGAATACAAATCTTATTGGTTTTGGCTAAAGTGCTTGGTTACGAGCTTTTGATTAATTTGTATTCTCGATAGGTAGTAATAAATTGTTAAAGAAAGTAGGTAGCAAGTTAGCTTTTTACCAATTCTTTTTTTTTAATTCATTGTTGCCTACATAATCCTATTATATTTGACTCGTTACGTGGTGAATTACTGTGTTGGAAAAAGAAAAATGTTAGAGACTGGAAGGATTCAGTCAACTTTCTCCTTTGAAGTTTGTAACTTTGAGAATAATGATGCAACCTGTCTTGCTATCTGAGGTTCTATCTCGGGTTCTATTCAATGAATTTCAGGTCCAAAATGCCTAATTGCACCATCGCAAGCCGTGATACACTTATTTCTACAAAACCTATTTGATATCCTATAGAATTTTGTTTACATTTTGAAAGTCTGTCCAATTAGAAGTCGAAACTAGTTTACATGTAGCCATGAGGCCATTTAATTCTCCACTTGACGAATAACTATTAATGCAACTAATCCCCACAATCCAATTCAATACAAACTTTGTACAACTTCCCCTAAAAAGCAAGAGAAGATGCAATTTATAGATAACATGGAACTTACCAAAAATATATACCAACTCCGTGCTAATGACATGATTCCGTATTTAACTTTGCAGTGCCAGAGCTAGATAAAGCCTTCAAGATGTCGGATAATGATTTCAGGACCGCATTCAACCGCCCAAAGCCAAAGGAAGAGTCATATTTGATTTTTAGCTGTCATGCTGGTGGACGCGCACAACGTGCTACCGACTTGGCGATCTCTCATGGATTTGTAAAGTGAGTTTGAATTTCACATTCTATTAAAACCTCATGTTAAATATAATCATTTTCAGTGCTAAAGCGTACAAAGGCTCCTGGACCGAATGGGCACAGAAGGAAGGCCTATAAGTTTCACCGGCCGTTAACAAACAATTATTTACAAAAAGACAGTTTATTTGTATTAACGGATACTAATTATTTAAATAAACACTACCTGTCTTAAGGACAGTCTTATTTACAGTTTAACTTCCTTCAAATCGGCCCAGGATTTGCCGATTTTCAGTTTAACTTTCAAAGGAACACTCAATCGAACACAATTTTCCATTGTTATGCTCAGAACTTTGGCGACTTTCTTCGCCTTGTCTTCGGGAACCTCGAAAATTAATTCATCATGCAGATGCAAAACCAAGTTTACACAATTACCCACTAGACCCATTTTATCCTGATACTTGCTGATGTTTTTCTCCATGCGCAGAATTGCACTCTTTGCAATATCAGCAGCGGAGCCTTGAATAGTTGAGTTGATAGCTTGACGTTCTGCTTGGCCTAAAGTTGAGCACTTTAGTAAGTGGGTAGATATTGGAAAATTATTTGACTTACTCTTCAATTGAGGTTCGCCACTGCTTATGTTGTCCAAGTAGCGCCTTCGTCCTGTAATCGTCTCTACGTACTCGTGTTGCCTTGCGAACCTTATCACTTTTTCCGCATATAAGCTTTGAAATGCCACCAATTACAAGTGAGAACGAGGTGGAGTGTGAGAGCACTTACCGTATACCAGGATACGCACCATGGAATTGTTCTGAAACCGTCATCGCCTCCTGTTCGCTGCATTTTAGTGATTCTGCCAAGCTCCGCATTCCCATGCCATATACTATTCCATAACATATTTGTTTTGTTCCATTTCGCATCTGCTCAGAGACACTGTCTTCGGGGATTTTATTCCACTTGGCTGCAATTGCTGTGAAGACATCTCGGTCCGATTTCATTACTTGAAGGAGTGGAGGGTCCTATAAAAAGGCATAGTCTTTACATTCTAGATACACAGCAAAAATAGTCTCTTACTTGCGATAAGTGAGCTAAGATTCTCATCTCCAGTTGACAGAAATCGGCAGAAACCAAACAACGTCCAGCCGGTGGGAAAAATGAGCTCCTACACGATATATGTATTTTCTGAGTTGCTGAAAATTGCACGTTTAATAGATGGAGATCCAAATATACTATCGCCAGACTTACCACTCAGTGCGACTTCAAAATCTTTGGCAACATTTTGCAAATTCGGCTCCTGCATCGATATTCGTCCTGTCGAAGTAAACGTTATACTTTGACCTCTGATTCTGCAATGAGAACCTTACGGTTTATTTACAATATTCGACAGTAACATTTGACAACAGTTTACCTGTTGTCCACTATGGAACGTAGTAGCGGTTGAATTGTTTTAGCCAATGTTACACTCAACTTGCGATATGAGACGATCATCAGCGCTATGGGTGAATCTATCTTTTCTAAAATCTGTTTAGATGTTGATACTCGGCCATTGGCTTTGCGATGCAAACCCACAACTCTCGCTACAGCGGAACCTGATCCTAAATTAAACCTCGAACCATGGGTTTCGTATATTTTTGCCTCAAGTTTTTTCATTGCATCCATCATCTGTTGGAAAAGTGATCGAAGGGCTGCTTCGTTAGCTGGAAAACCATAGATTTCCATGTCACATAGCGACAGTTGTAGAGGCATTTCAAGATCTAAATGTGAACATTGTATTTTTAACAGTACGGGTTAAATAGTTGCTTATTCCCTACCAATGAAGAATTTATGAAGCTGTCCGTTTCCGATACGCTCTAAGTTCTCGATTTGTCCCTTCAATATGTGCATCGTTGCACATGCTTCTATAGATGATCGTATTTTGCCGAAAATAGCGCTGCTGGAATCCAAGCCAATACTACCATAGCCTCGGCCGCTTCCTGAGAGGTTTACAAGTCCTTTGCATTCGGGAGCAAACTGCTGAGCCTGTACACAGAAAATATTGTAAGTTTTGTTGTTGTGCATGTATGGGGAAAGAAGCTCCAGAAAATGGCCCAATTGTGGCCACTTCTTTTAACAGAGTATGTATCAGTGATCATCACCGTTATACACATGTAAGCGTAATTGAAAATAAAACTCACCATATTAGCAAAGCTCATTATTTTATCGGGTTGTAGAAGCCAGTTAGCCACTTTCGGATCTTCGACTTTACAGCGTATCCTTTTAATACCTGGTATCGCCTTTCTCAGGACTTTCAGTTGTTCCTTAGAATCGAATATTTGCAGCGTCAGTTCAGAGTTTTCAACCAAATTGCATATCGCCTCGATTTTCATTTCCCTGTTCACACCTTTGGCTGTGTTTTCTGCTTGTAAATTAAGAAAAAACGAAACATTCTCACTCATCACCATCGAAATACCAGCAACATACAATGCATCGTCAACGAAAAAGTCCAACTCTGCATCATTGGTGCTTTCTTTAACGCACACTTGATTGATCAACAAATTAGCACCAATAAGCGGTATTCGTTTGTTGCTTTGCTTTTCAACTCCAATTGAAAAGCCAAGCAATTTGGCATTTGTCAGTTCTTTGATTGTGTTTTTAAAAAGCATTTGACTTCCACAGATGTCCACAATCTGAATAGCATCCAACGACAAGGCGTCTGGTTCAGTTTTTGACGTACTTAGAATGTGAGACGCGTTTAATTGAATTGGATTTTGGATCAGGGAACTGCCCAACGATATGTCAGATACTTCCATAGTGCTAGACTTGTTTGGTTGAGCTGGAGGAGGAGGTGGGGGAGAACTCACTGCAGCAGGTGAGGAATCCCTTTCACTTCTCCTTCGCATGGTAGTACGCTTGGGTGGGGTTCTGGTTGTATTCTTTCCTTGTTCCCTGTAGGACCGTAAAAAACGAGTACTCTGCGTTTTGGGCTCGAATGTCATCTCTTGGGAGGCGGCAATTTCGTCTGAACTCTTGTTAAGTGAGTTGCGAGGCGGCTGTTCTACGTCCTTATTGTTGGCTTCCATGGCATTTGCAATTGCCGAATTCATTTCGAAAGAAGTATCATCCATAAAGAGGTCATTATCAAGTTGAGTAGGTCTAGGCATGTCACAAATAGACGGCTTTTCAATTCTTGTCGAAGTTGGTATGTGATTTCGGGGACTGCGACGTACTGACGGAGAGCTCTTTCCTTTCTTATGTTTTTCATCCGATTTTCTGCTCGAGTTGGTGTCTTTTTTTAATTGATGTGGTAGCTGAATGGATGCTATGTTTTCATGAGAAGCAGACAGCGTTTGATGATCCATTTCACTGCTTTTCTCTATATTTCGTCTTTGAATTGAAGTACTTTCTCGTTTTTGCACATTGCTGAAACGATTTTCTTTTGGCTCAATGGCATCTGATTGCTTTGTAGTATTTTTGCTGGAAACGCTGGGGTTCCCCTTGGATCTTCCCGAATTTACCTCAATTTCATTGGATTTTCCTACAGCTTGTTCTGGGCGTCGGTTACTGGGATTCGATTGCTGAAAGCGTGCTAAATTCGGATTGTTCCCTATAACAACAGCGTTGTTTTCCTTCAAATGATTGCTTTCAACCGAGCTCCCAATACTGCTTTTAGTACAAGGCATATTTCTGGGCTTTTCAAGAGATTCAGCAGATTTTTTGTCTTCTCTACTATTAGTGGGACCTTTAATAACCTTCTCTTTTGAATCTGTTTTATTTCCTACCCGCTGAAAATTGCATTTTCCATCAAGTGTTGAACCCATGGTACTGGCTTCAGGGTTTTTGGAATCGATGTCTTTAGGGCACTGAATTGAGTTTCTATGTTCATTTTCGTTTTGATAGTTTTTCGGCCGCCGAGTTTCCTTTGTGTTTACATCTTTATCGAGATGATTTCGATTTCTATCGACAGAATTTGTATTTTCCTTGCATCCACGAACACTCATCCGCTGATTGCTGAGTGCGACATTTGATTTTGTTTCTTTAAACTCGTTCTTTGAATCGACTCCATCAGTGAGCTGAATTAAAGCACTGTCAGTTGCGTTTGAATTTTTATTCCTATGACTCCGGCTGCCACTTTCAATCTCACGAATGGGTCTTCCATTCCCACTGAACGCGGTAGAACATGCCTCAGTTTCCTTAGAATCAACTAATTTAATGCGCTGAATTGGAGCTGAATTAGAATATACGTTTTCACTAACCTTGGAAATACTGCGTTTCCCATCAGAACTGCTATATTTACTACTTGCGCAGTCACGAACCACATTAGAGTTATTACAACTTGCACGCTGAATTGGACTTCTATTACCAAAATTGGAATTCTCTTTCACATCATCCCCTCGCATGAGTTTTCCATCCTGATTTGTGTTGCCAGCGACATCCTTTTTAATTTTCGGCGGCGATGCATCACTGGAATCCATATTCGACTTCCTTTTTGAATTGCCACCTTCACAGGACATGTGGTGTAAGCTTCCACTTTCATCATGCGCATCTCTACTTTTCTGCTGACTCCAGTTGATATTATCCACACCGAGTTCATACTGCACAAACTGACGAGCATCGCCAACGAGCATCTTTGCTGCTTCTTTGACCGTAAGACCTGCTTTTCCGGTTATATAAAGATTCCTCATGTGATTCCTTTGATTTTTCTCGTATTCATCTTCATTTTCCAACTGTTTGGCTGTGTCAAAACTCAAGCTGTTGTGCAAGATCTTCTCTACCGTAAACGCATCAGCGTTTGCCAAACCAATGAGATTTTCAATTCCACCGTCATACAGCGCACGCGCTCGTTTATAATTCAAATCCGGCAGCCGCATGAGATCGATCAAGTCCCGATGCACACCAAAGAATAGACGCTCCTTGAACTGACCAACTATCAGCGAAAGCATTGACCAATTCAAAGAATTACAGAACGCTGTCACTATACCCGCAAACGTTGATGCCATCTGCTGTAGACTTTGAAGCATTCCTCGATTACATTTAAATTTAGCTGCAACTGAATTCACCGGAGTCTCGTTGACTAGTTCTTGCAGTGCCAGCGCCGTGTAGAACCTCTTGTGAACTTGCATAAGCTTGTAGTCGAGTTTGATTTGTCCTCGCATGGCACGAACTAGAAACGACTCTTTGACGCCTACCAGTTCGCCGACTTTCTTCATAGCCGGAGACAGTTTCTCCCACAGATCTAGATACATCAGCCAGTCCAAGTCTTGCAGTTGAAAGCACACCGAATATGGAGTCACAAGGTAGACAGCGTGCAATTCGGACTCCAGTACGAAACAGCGGCGTGATTTCTGAAGCTCAGAGAATAGGATTAAACCATCTGTTGGTGGCATCGAAGAAGCTGAAAGTAGAATTACATATTTGCACATTCGAATGCATTATGCATGGCTCCAAATTTGCTTACCTAAACACGCCATGCCTAGACGAGTGGCAACATAGTTATCTTCATCTTTTTCCTCGTCGCGTTGCAGCCTTATAAACTCGTACTCAATTAAAAAGTCAATAGAATCGAAGATGAAACTTTGATTTGCGCTCTCTTCCGTTCCGTCGTTCTTTTCCAGTTGAGCAATTTCCTTTTGAGTGTTGAGAAGAGTGCATTGGACAAAGTTCAGAATGTCGGCCTTGGTTATGGCCACACTTGATGAAATAACTTCGAGGAGGGCTCGTTTTAAGTGAGTCTATGAAGGGTATATGAATAGCGTTCAAATATAGCACTTTTTGTTTAAACTTACACTGCTCTCCATTTCTAGACAAGAACAAATTGGATTTAGAGCTGCACACACCAGATCCTTTCCGATTCTTGCATTGCTATCGGTACATATTAGTATGGATTCGCCTAAGGTGTCCTGTGTAAGGAGAAATATTATAAGAAATCAATATCAAACACAAAGTTTGTTTCACAGAAAGACGAAGAAATAGCAAACCCGAACATGTGGATTTTTGCCTTTTTGTTGAATGTCCATAGCAATTAAACGAATACAAATAAAGCACATACCTTTCCGGTTCGGCCAGCACGTCCAATCATTTGCTTGTAAGTCAATGAGCTCATTTGCTTTCCACCAAATAATGGCGATCGAATAATAACTCGCCTCGCCGGTAGGTTAACACCAGAACTTAGCGTACTAGTTGCAACGATAATCTTTATAGCACCGCTCTTAAAGCAAGACTCGATTATGTCGCGTTCCTCGGTTGTTAGGCCTGCATGGTGGAAGGCACAGCCGTAATTTATCGTCTTCTCCAGTACCGAATCAAGTCCTGAACAAAATAAAAATTGGTAGTCTTTTCGAACAGCAAAATTGAATTTACCAACCTGTTGGTATATCCTTTAATTGTTTCTTAACTTCTTCAATTGAATCGCGCCTAATATTCCCCCTGAGCTTATTTCCTGTTTCAGAGCCACTCCTTCCTATCGCATGAATCGCTTCAGCAAGCTGCACACTTAGATTCTCACACCAGTCCTTTGACGGACAAAACACAACTACAGAACATCCCTCAGCTATTGTCTCAATACAAAGTTGGGCAACATGATCTTGATCGTTAATTGCGCCAAACTCACAAGCGCTTATCTCGCGAACAAACTCCAGTTTGTTGTCATAGATCTTTGAGCCGATTTTGATCATCTCCCGCAAAGTAACGGGTCGATAATTTGTGATGTACAGTTCGGCATCGAGCCAATTTTTTAGTAATTCAACGTTTGCCAGTGTGGCAGACATGGTTATAATCTGTATTTTTAAACCGTACTTCCTTGACATGAACAAAACTTTGGCCAGAAGTAGTTCCAATATGTAGCCACGACCAGGGTCTGATATCAAATGTATTTCATCGACTACAACGGTTCCGATTTCATCCAGCTTGCCATGTTCGAGAAGTTTGTTCACAATGGAATTGGCCTTTTCAATTGTACAGATGGCGACATTAATGCTATCGAATCCACCGGGTGGTGTGTAGCCTCCAAAGAAACCTTCTACCCGATAGCCGGATGGAGTAAGGAGATCTTGTAAATAGAACATTTTCTCGCGTACCACAGAGATGAATGGAAGAATGACGATGACTTTTTTCCCCCGTTCCAAAATGGTTTTGATTAGAAGAATCTCACTAACCAGGGTCTTGCCAGCTGATGTGGGCGCACTATACACCAGATTGCAGTGCTCAAATAGTACCTAAAAGGAAAATAGTGGTTGGAGGATGAGAACACAAAGCAAAAGAAGTCTTCGCGGTTTATTTTGAATCATTCGATTTATTTTTGGTATAAAATTACCTTTGGATTACTGAGGCATTCAATTTGCCAATCAAACATCTTGCTGATGCCTTTCTTCTCATATTCCCTCAGAATAGATGATGGTAGATTCCATGCCGAGATTCTCTTAAGTTCTTCAAGATCACGCTTCATTTCAAATGTTTCCACAGGGTTGGTTGCAGGGTGCGGTATTGGTCGATCTTCAGATTGATTGTTTTCTTTCCAAACACTCCTCTCCATTGCCGACGAGTTTAAGCAAGTTTCTTTTCTCGCTACCTCTAGACTCATTTCTTTTTGTAAAGCATCTTGCACTTCAATTTTAATTTCATTTATTGTATGTTCAGCAAATTCTCTTCCCTCTTTATCTGGACAGACGAACGTAGCATCATCGATATTTAATACCTCTTCAGGTGCATCCATTTCATTTTTCGAGCTAACACCCTCTTCTTGCGATGGAGGTAGTTCGAAAGTATCCTTCCATTCTTTGTCAAAGAGTTCTATTACTTTTAAGCTTGGTTCCATTTTGGGGCTACTATCATTTAGTAATTTGTGTATGTCTTCAGAGAAAACCGGTACATCCAGTGGATCAGAGATGTTCTCCTCATGCACACTATTATTTAACTGGGTTTTTAAATCACCAATAATTTCTGAAAACATTTTGCTGTCTTCAAAACCAAAATGTACTGGATCTCTTTCAATCTCTTTATTAGGATCACTCATCAGGTGGTTGACAGCAGCTTCTATTTGTGATGTACTTACAAGAGATGTTACCCTACTTTTAATACTTCTATCTACTGGTATGCTAAATTCACTTTTAAAGAAATCTGAGTAGTTATCATCTTTGGAATTGTATATTGATTCGCCGCCTCGCGGAATTTGGCCAAGCGTTGAATCTGATTTACTTTTTTGAAATTTTCTTCGTCGCTGTACGCTGACATGATGACGGGAACGTGATTTGTTTGGTTTTCCTTTAGAATTTGTGGGCGATTCATCAATAATGTCTAAAGGATTTCCATTAGATTTAGGTGGTCCTCCATAATTTGTGGGGTTTCTTGCGTTCACTTGAAGTGCTTTATTTACTTCACTTTCTAAATCCATAAAAGTACTATTTCCTAGGCCGAATGACTCGGAAAAAGCCATTATTTTTTTCGAATTAAAAACTAAAATATAAATTAAAATAAAACAAAACACAAATTTGCAAACAGAAAATTTAAATGTTTGACAGCTTGTCAGTTGGCGCGCCAGCTGGCGGAGATTTTTTATTTTAAATTCACCAGGGATGTGTGATGATGATCTGTAAATTCGAGAATTTAAATTTATAAAAACTCCACAGTTAAGACAGGTAGGAGATTCATCGAGCCCAAATCTGTTCAGATATGCTTGAAAGCATCCATTTCCGGTCAGATATCTTCCAGCCGGATATCTTTGACTGAATTTCGGGGATCCTGCATTTTGGCATGTCCATGTCCATCGTTATATACGTTTTTGTTTTGAATAATTGCTTTTCACGAGACTTTTCGTAATTTTGTTTTGAAAACAAATTCTGAATGACTTAAAACAGCTGTGCAAGGTATATTGCCATTAGTGAGAATATGTGTAAATCTTGAAAAATGTCGAGGTCTGCAAAAAGTGATCAAAGTCGTTATTTTAGCCTATAATGAACCGCGTACATTATTCTTATTCACAACACTTAAGTGGTTTTCCATTGGGTTAAAAAATCAATCTTTTTTTTGATTCGGATCACTTTTCATGTTCCATTGAGCAAGAAGATCAATATTTTTTTTTTTTTTTGATTCGGATCACTTTTTGCAGATCTCGATAATTTTCGAGATTTACGCATACTCTCACAATATGTTTGAATTTGAATTTGAATTCAAAACGAAATTACTAAAACCCTCTTAAAAAGCAAATGAAATCGGAAATGAATTTTTGTGATCTACATTTCACTGTATTCGATTTCGATTTCAAAATTTTCGGAATTGAGACAAAGTGAAATTGTGATTTCGAACAACTTTCTGAGTTTCCGAATCGTTTGAAATGCAGAACACTGAAATCGAATTCACTCGATTTCTGGAACTTAGCTGATGGACTTAATTTTGGAAATTCGTCAGCTGTGGATTTCGATTTTTCGTCGATATCGATATTCATATGAAGTTCGAATGTTTCCACCGCCAAACGAAAACAATTTGCACAGTCGATGTGTTGTCAAATAACGCACTAATACATTTACAAAAACAGATTAATCTGCTTTCATGTTCTATTCGCCACATAAAATGTTCCAATGGAAAACCACATTAGTTCACGGTTATATGTATTACTATGTATTTTGAAGTTGAGGAATATTTCATTTTGAAAAAGGCTCCAATTTTGGCAATTTTCCATTTTTGGCTTGAGTTTATTTCTCGTAAAATTTCTGTATCCTCTACTAGTATTTCCTTAATACCAATTTGATATTTTTTTAATTGACATTTAGTACCTATAGGTATAGCGATTATTACATGTCCTTAGAAGACAGACGTCGGAAAGTTATTTCTCAACAGTGAAAACGTAAAGCCGGAATATACATTAGTTCAACGTGGAACAAAGATTAAAGTACCTAAGCAAATGCAATATTGTTCAATAGAATACAATTTCTTCGGAGACTTCTTTATTATCCATAGCAAGAGGGGCACTCAAGTTAAAATAAGATGAAACTAAAATAACCTGACATATAATTAAATAACATTTATGTATTCGTTGTTTATTTTAATTGATTGCATATATTCGGCTTTGAACGGCTATTCTCTTGAAGAACCGCTGCAATCCATCCAATATAAGATGAGATCTTTGTATAAATTGCCGGAGGAAATCCAAAACAAGCTTGTCCATTTGAGATAATACCAACGGCATATTGTTCATGATTACCGCTCACTATTAGTGGACCACCCGAATCTCCCTTTAAAGGTACGAAATTGAATAACGATTTGCGGAATATATTTAAAAAAAAAATCCTTACCTGACAAATGTCTTGACGTCCAGCGGGATCACCAGCGCACAGATGCTCATTCGATACACCGAAGCGAAATTTTCTCTTCCTCTCATGATAAACTCGACATACTCTCGTTGGAACTAAGATTAAGTTAACTTTTTGAAGTTTTGGAGTAGTTGTACCGGCTTTTAAAAATCTATAACAATCGATTAGTCAAACAGGCTTCTACACTGAGAAACATACCAAATTTAGTAGCTCCATAACCGATGGCGATTACTCTGGACGTTCCGATAGTTGGTTGTGACCACAAACATACCGGTGTTTTTCTGAAAGAACATTGCCTTTTCTATTTAATTCATATTATGTTATCGAATTTACCTTGAACTGTTAACAAGTTGCACCAAAGCCACGTCATTATAAGCCTGTGTGTCATCGTAAGACGGATATATAAAAACATTTCTAATTATGTGCTCCTCATTGTGTGTACTGTTCAGCATATTGCCACCAATTTTTATCAAGTTTGGAAGTCTTCTGTAATTGAGCATTATAGCAGGCAAAAATTGTGATGATAATGTTACTCGTGTATTGCATATTCATGTAACAAACCCTTTGAAAAATAAGCAATGTGCGGCGGTAAGCACGAAAGTTGGACTTATCAACATCCCCCCACAAAGGAACTCTACTTCTGCTTTGTCTACATTCCACCAACCAAGAGCTGTCTAAAAAAAAAATGATTGGCTCATTTATTTAATTGCAGTTTGATTAATTTTTAATACCATGTATGGAAATTCATCATGTCTACTTGATACACCAAATGTTGCAGAATCGGAATATTTTTCATGATCATCATGCGATGTAAAAGATTCAAGACTTAAGCCGTATTTGCAAGAGAGCAGCAAAAAGAATGCACGTATTTTCACTTTCATGTTCGAACAATAACTAATAACTGTTTGTTCTGATTCAACTCGGTTTCTCAAGTGAGTACGAATAAGTAGTCGGATAGGTTTTTTGACAATAATTCCAATAGGTCAATAAATAAATAATCAGAGTGCATAAATGAGAACGTGGTTGGACAATCGAAATTATGTAGAACATGAAAATCCACTTTTTTGTAGCATTTTTAATACACGTTATTTGTTTCTTTTTCAAATAAACATAAACTACCTATACTTACTATAAAAAACAGGGCTTGAGCGAAAGTATTGCTTTCATGCAGATGTTATATTTTAAGTCTTGATAGGGGGCCGTTACTACCTACTTAAGAAGAATAAAATATGTGAACTACTTAAAGATAATGTAGTAAAAATATTATCATAAATAAGTTAAGAATAACCTAGGCTCCGCTATAAACTCAGACAATGACACCAGCGCTGAGATCCAACGACTGCGGTGGCTGGGTCATGTAGAGCGAATGGACGTAAATGCTCCGGCCCGGAAGATCTTTGAATCCACACCCGAGGGACGGCGCAGTAGAGGAAGACCGCGACTCAGGTGGCGCACGCAAGTGGAAGGGGACCTTAACCAACTTAGCGTGCGAAACTGGAGACAGCTTGTCAAAGATCGTGCTGGCTGGAGACGCTTGTTGGTTGAGGCCCAGGTCCACCCCGGACTGTAGCGCCACCTTAAGTAAAGTAAGTAAGTTAAGAATAACTCAAACTGTGAAGATTTTAGTTCTGGTACAATTTTTGGACATAGCCGAAAAAGTTTTATTCGACCTTGCGCCTTACACTTGAATATGGAATACCTACGTTTAATTAAATTACCTCACCTTCGGTAATATAAATCGGCAGATCGATTTCGTGTACGAAATAACCAAATATATTCTTCTACATGAGAAAAACATAAGCTCGACAAATTGTTAATTTTTCTTCAAAAGCTATATATCAGAAGAGCTGGGGAGTATTGGAGTAATGACATTAATATCTGTAAGTTGCTATCATCGCATTATCTGGAACTACAAAAATGTAAAACTATTTTTTCATATTTTAATACTAACATTTTGAATGGCGATGGGGGTTGAAGACCTTTGTTAAAATACATAACTTTACAATTAAACTACCGATCAGAATTTATTAGAGAATACGAAGATTGTTGCGCTTGATATTTTGAAGGCATTTGACAGAGTTTGGCACCAAGCTCTTTTGTCGAAAATGCGTGCCTATGGGATCGACGCGTCTCTTCTTCAATTGATTTGAAACTACCTTTCTGGACGTTCAATTCAAGTTGTTGTTACAGTCACCTGGCGCTGTGTATTCGTCGGTAAATCTGTAACAAGTAAGAAAACACTAGTCAAAACAAACCGACGACACTGAAATGACGATTTATTGAATCAAAATGATTGCACTTACCCGCAGCCATAACTTATGTTTGTGTGCTTTCGTGGATGAAAACAATACACTTTCATCCCCTCTATGTACCCGTCATCTGAGACATCCAGCTTCACCACCAGCTGATAATAATATCCCCGTCCAGTGTATACCTCTGCCAGTTTGTTTTGCCTGTAAAAATTATTAATACCAGTCGGTGGCAACAAAAGAACAATAATACATATTACATACATATATACAATATACGACTTACCTCCACAAAACTCCAAATTATGCCGGCACACTGTGCATACTACAAAGGTATGCACTTTCCGATGAAAATGCACAATAACCATGACGTTGCCGAATCTCCCACGATAACAATATGAAAATATATCAAAACACAAGAACTAGAATTCAAGTTAAATTAATAAAGAAATAGTACTTACCCTGAGAAATCTGTTGTCCATTGATTTGTCTTCCTCGTAACCTCGTTGCAGTTTCGTTTTGTTTACTTGTCAAACGTCAAAAATTAAAACGTACCGGAATGGTCGAATTTTGTTGAACCGGTCGAGTTCAGGCGGGTGCACTGCTGGGTAGGTTCGTGGATGCAATGTTGGGTAGGTTCACAGATGCAATGTTGGTTGAGTGCATCTGAAAATTTAAAGAGCAGGACGTTGAGATGGGATGAAGAAGGTAGCATGATCTCTAGCGGCTACTCCAGAAACGGTGGAAGGTTGGATAAGGAAAGATTCAGTGTTAGATCTATGGGGCATTATTGACTGGTGAAGCCAAGAGTCTGTTCCTTTGTTGAACCATTTGTGGTGCGAACAAAGAAGAGTTCGGTCCAATTTTTTGAAATTTAAAATTTATTTCTTTTACAAATTTTAATTTTAAGTGAGCGAAAAGTGCTCCTAAACTTATAAGTCCTCAAAAGGCAAATTAATTTTAATTTAGTGTCAAGTTTTTGTGTGGTGAGTTTAGGCTATACATTTTATTAATATTAGGTAGTTTATTAGAATTTTGTGTTCCATAGGTGATATCTCTGTGCAACAAAAATAAAAGGTCATCTGGCGGTCATAGACAAAGAAAGTCGTGACCGCCAACCTTTTTTGTTGAAGATTTTCTTTGGAGTACATTACATACATACCCACGTACCCGAAACCGAAACTTCTAGTGGAAGACATCAAAAATTTTCAAATGTCCTGTAATTTTATTGTATTGCTGAAACGTATCCGAAGAAATAATTGTGAATTTGGTGGTGCTTTTGATCGCGAAATTTGAATAAAAACTGAATAACAGTCATCGAGAGGAAGTGCCCAAGGTGTCCGTCGGCATATGTCGGTCGTGTCACTTGCTAAGTGGAGCCTTCCAACCCAACCCACTAAACGGGATCAATACCAAGATCAAAGCCCATCCAATAACCATATCCACAAATCTCGCCCCGTAAAAGAGAAGGCACAGCAGATAAATTTTGATTTATTTGAAAGCATCGCGACAAACTTTGGAGATTTATGTTTGTAATTGTCCCAAACGCGTGAGATTAGTTTATAATTTTGTGATTTCCTTTAGTGTTTAAGTAAATTTTTTTTTCCGGCAACCCAAATTTGATTTCCGCGGTCCGGTTTGTCAACATTTTTTTGGTTTTTTTTGTAAGTTTGTATTCTCCCCACCCTCCCCCCAAACTGAGCTCAATCTGGGTAGGAAATAGTTGGGAATTAGGCAGTTAGTTGGTGCAGACCTGCGGGAATTGGATTAAGAGATTTTTTTAAAATTTTTTTTAACAATATTCAATGTCGAGTCATTTGTTTCTAGTTCTTTATTTATAATAGTTTGTAATTTAGTATTTTCAACCTTTTCAAATCTCGGTTGCCAAAAATACAATAATTTCAATTGCCATTTTATTAGTTTAAAGTAAAGATTACTCAAATAAATGTGCTTATCCACGCAAGAAAATGAACACTGAGCATTTTAAGTCGAGTACAGAGGTACTTGATGGATAATTAATCTTAAATTTCAGGGGGTGTGGAAGGGTAAGTAACTGCTTTCGTCAATGGCTTGAACGGTGGAGACGTCATCATAGTCGGGGAAGTTCAACTATGGCCACCGAACTTCCAGGTAGGGTGGGAAATAGGCCGCGCTGACATACATCTACAGCGCCCTCTCAATGTGGAAACGTCCGTCTGCGTCTAAAAGGAAAAAGAAGAAAGTTAATGTCGGCACGATAAATGTTTTTGTAGTAGGTAATGTTGTTGTGTGAGGACAAGAATCCTCACCATTCCGGCGAGCAGAGTCGAGCGAAGCAAGCGTGCCACGTTCCTCGCACACAACACTCTTTCCCCGTCTCAGTCCGTTCCTATCCAAAATCCCATCCATATCATTCTTCCTGTCACTATTCAGCTCCCAACGCCCTCTATATCTCCACTACGTACCTATTACAAATGGCGCCCAACGTATTTTGTTTGTCCTAGTCTTACGTCCTTTATGTTGTCTTCGTCCACAATTGTTTCTGCTGCCAACAACAATGAACTCATAAGTCTTCATTTGATGAGTTCTTCAACATATCACAATGAATTGCGATGAGTATATTGTTGTTGACAGCAAAAATAATTGGAACCTGTTAGTGTTTTGTCTTTTCTTATCTTCTAAATCTTTTCTTTATGTGAATTTTACTATCCTGTCTTATATTTCAATTTTCATTTTCTAGTGTTTTTGTCTTACTTACATGGATTCAGTGGCCGTTGTTAGATGTCGAATCGTCTTTACATGTTGCATTGTTCCGTCTTATTAGTTCTCTTAGTTTTGCGTGTTGTGACGCTCATCATCTCAAGTCTTCCAGCGAAGCCTTCCAGGTAGATTGGAATTGCGGAGATGAAGAGAAATACAACGATGTGTGTCCTTGGTTTACCCTCTCTTGTTTATGTCTTTATGTTCCACATTGAGAGAGAATTTACACATTTAGTCCGTCCGCAGTCTCTTTTCAATTCTTGACGTCAAAGCCGTTCAAGCTACAGTAAAAGCCACCAACGAAACCATCGGAAGCATAACCCTGAAGCACCCCCGATCTGAAATATAGTACAATTAGCAAACTTAAACAACAAAAATTATTCAAAATATAACTGCTAAAAATAACCAATCATTCATTATTTATAGATATACCTAGGTCCTTATACTTTTATATTATTTATTTCCGTTTCGTCCTTTTCTTAATTTTATTTTCATAGTTTTTATTTTTGTTTATAGCTAGTTCATTTTTATAGATATTTATAGGTACATAAGAAGCACAATTCAATTATAATTGTTGTGCAGTTGCTTTATTTACATATACACTTACCCGTCTTATATATATCTTCGTGTACTTTCGTTTTGTTTAAGCCGTCGACATTGTTCTCGTTTTAAATTGGTTTTATGTCATGAGTTTACCTAAACAACAATATAAAAAGCAAAAAGTTAGTCAAAGTGACAGCCCAAAATATAATAGAGCAATTACCCGTTCACAGACACAGTCAGTAGGAAGTAAATTCGCATCAATGTCATTTGTACAGCATAGTCCACCACCTGCCAATAAGTCCGCGCAGTCAAAATCTAACATGTCCAACGAACCACCTTCCGGTTTCGGGAGTATGCAGACCAACAGTGAGTCTGCTGCTTCTTCAGAGTCCATCTCGGCCCCGTCTTTCAGTTCACTCAGCCAATTTGGTGCCGCATCTATAGAAGCACAGAATGAGAGCACCCGGACATTAGTTGATATCCCTGCAAAACAAAATCCAATCAGTACGCATATAAATGACTGTACTACGACCGAAAATACGAACTTACCCAATTTGCAAGATTATGTTAATCAAGCTATGATGAACGCAATTTCATCTCAACAAAATTCGCTTAGGGAAGAGATAACTGCAGATCTACGTAAGGAGATGAAAGCAAATTTTCTTGAAATCCTGAAGGAGTTTCAAGCCGATCGTCCTGTTGTTCAACCCGGACATGGTGTTCCGAAAAATAGTTCCTGGAACACAGGCACCATCCCAAAACAGACTCTCCCTCCGCCACCACAACCATTAACACAAAATGAGCAACCTCAACTGAATCTATCGGCTCAACCATTTGTTCCCATAGGGAATCAACAACGAAACAACAACAATAGTCGGTCAAATAGAGGAAGATCATCACACAATAATTATCAACAAAATCAAACACAATTTCAACCGATAGGGCGTAACTTAGAGATGCACTATCCCAACCAACAAAATCATTACCCTGAGCCTAGTTATCACTCAGGAGTTACAGGTTCTATAAAAATAGATAAGTGGGGAATTAGTTTTGAAGGAAAGCCAGAGACTTTAGACGTTGAAGACTTCATCTTCCGTTTAGAGACTCTACAAAACAATTACCTTTGCTCATGGTCGGAAATCTTAAGAGATTTCCACTTGTTACTCTCAGGTGCCGCCTACGAATGGTATTGGCAGTACCAGAGAACCAACTACCGTCCGGATTGGCCAACGCTACGAGAAGCTCTCTTGCGTCAATTCCGGAACTCGAAGTCAGACTTCGATATCATGAGAGATATCATGGACCGTAGGCAAGGTACCTGGGAGTCAAGTGACGATTTCTTTTCCGCTATTTACAAATTGAGATCACAACTCCGTATGGAAATACCAGATGGGGAATTAGTGCGCATATTGAAGCGTAATTTAAATGAACGAATAGGAAAATTAGTGTTCCCCATGAGCATATTTACCGTAGACCATTTGAGGAGCTCCTGCAAGGAGGCAGAATCTGCTTTCCCCAACAGAGAAGCCCCCAGGTCTCTCAGGGCACAGCCAAAATATACCGCGAATGAGCTGGAATATGAAGATTGCTACCAGCCAGAAGAGTATGTTGCTGCAATGCAATACAGTGGCACACGTCCCAAGCCACAACGTAAATATGTGGATCCAAAGTCATGGATCTGCTGGAACTGCCGTGTTGAAGGTCATTCCTTTGTTGAATGTCCATCTCAAACGCGGAATATATTTTGCTATCGGTGCGGCCAGGAGGGAGTCATAACTCCCAAGTGCAAACGTTGTAATCCGGAAAACCGGCCAATGAACGCGATGCAATCGGGGGAGTCACGTTCAACACAAACCCCCGAGATAGTAGAGAACCAATTCCCCCATTAGATAAAGAAAGTGATACACCTGCAATAGAGAATAAAGAAATTCAAATATTAAAAAGAGATAACGAATCCGAAGTGGTTAATATTAAGAAAAGATTTGAGATAAAACCTTTACATATTAGGATTAGAGAATATTACATAGCTAGAGGTAGGATATTTAAAAACAATAAAGTATACGTATCAAAAGCTATTTTAAAAGCTCGGGACCGATTTAAAATACGAAGAGAGATTAGAAAAAGCATATCTTCAACGATCATTGATACTTCCACCGATCCGAGACCGTATGCAAAAATTGAAATAGCTGGTATTAGCGTTTTCGGTCTCCTGGATAGCGGCGCTAGTGTTAGTTTTTTAGGGAAGGATTGTTTAACCTTTGTAAAGTCACTGGACATACCCATCTTTCCATTTAAGTCCGATGTAAAAACGGCTGACGGCAAATGCCAATCAATTGTGGGTAAAGTCCGAACATTTGTGACTTACAAAGATGAAACGAAGATCCTAACGTTATATTTAGTCCCGAGTCTAGAACAAGAGGTATACTTAGGTGTAGACTTTTGGAGGGCTTTTCAAATAGCACCGAACATCGTGAGTTCGATGACGATTGCCGGAATTCCTGAAGCCGACACGCATCAGCTGTCATTTAAACAGGAATCCGAATTGGAGGCGGTGAAGCAGAAATTCTTGTGCTTTACCAAACATGGGCTCGGTAAAACATCGGTAGAGGAGCACGTTATCGATACCGGAGACGCGGTCCCAGTTAAGCAACGTCACTACCCCGTGTCCCCAGCGATACAAGCCCTCCTGTACGACGAGATCGACCGTATGATTAGCCTTGGCGTTATTGAGGAGAGTGAGAGCGCTTGGTGTTCACCGGTAGTCTTGATTCGGAAACCAGGCAAAAATCGTCTGTGTCTCGACTCCCGAAAGGTGAACGCCTTGACGAAAAAAGACGCCTATCCTCTCCCCCATATCGACGGGCTACTCAGTCGTCTACAGGATACGTATTTCATTAGCAGCGTCGATCTCAAAGACGCATTTTGGCAAATACCGCTGGAGGCACGGAGTAGGGAAAAAACTGCTTTCACGGTACCGGGGAGACCCTTATACCAATTCACGGTCATGCCCTTTGGGTTGTGTAATGCAGCCCAAAGGATGTGCCGTTTAATGGACAAGGTGATCCCCTCACGATTAAAGGACCGTGTCTTCGTTTATCTTGATGACTTGCTCATCATCGCTCCCGATTTTGAGACCCATGTAGCCCTGCTGGACGAAGTTGCACAGTGCCTCCGAAAAGCAAATCTCACCATCAACTTGAGCAAATCCAAATTTTGCTTCAAAGAGTTGAAGTATTTGGGCTTCATAGTTGGTGGTGGGATGTTGAAAACGGATCCATCCAAAATCGAGGCGATTGTGGATTTTCCAGTCCCCAAAACTCCAAGGCAAGTGCGCAGGCTTCTTGGTCTAGCAGGGTGGTACAGGCGCTTCATCAAGGACTTTTCCACCTTAACTGCCCCAATTACGGATACACTGAAAAAGAAGCTGGGTAAATTTGATATGACCAGTGAAGCCATTGAGGCATTTAATAAACTTAAGACTGCACTAACAACTGCACCAGTGTTAACTCACCCGGATTTCTCCAGACGCTTTTTCATCCAATGTGATGCCTCGGAGTCCGGAATCGGAGCTGTCTTGTTCCAGCGTAACGACAGCAACGAAGAATCGCCGATATCCTACTTCTCTCAAAAGATGAACGCATGCCAGAAAAATTACAGCGTCACAGAGAAGGAGTGTTTGGCAGCTGTCACGGCTGTACATAAATTTAGACCGTACGTCGAGGGTATGGATTTTACCATAATCACCGACCACTCCAGCTTGCGATGGCTCATGAGTCTCAAAGACTTGAGTGGGAGACTTGCGCGTTGGAGCCTCAAGCTGCAAGCTTTTACTTTCGATGTGGAACATAGGAAAGGGTCGTTGAATGTGGTCCCCGATACGTTGTCCCGTGTTCATCTGGATGTTCTCGAAATTCAAGACATCGCTCCTTGGGTGGATCTTGATTCTGAAGAGTTTACCTCTGATGAATACAAGGATCTGATAACCACTATCACAGAACATCAAGATGAGCTGCCAGACCTGAAAGTAGAGGAGAATTTTGTTTATATGCGTTCTCTGCTACCCGCCGGGGACGAAACGACAGAACATACCTGGAGGCTGTGGATCCCATCAGCGTTAACTGAGGATATTATTTCTCGGGCACATGATCCTCCTCAGGCGTCTCACGGTGGTATTGCGAAAACGCTGCAACGAATTCGCCAATACTTTTACTGGCCAAATATGACCGTCCAGATCAGACGTTATGTGTCTAGCTGTTCTATATGTAAACAGTGCAAACCGTCTAACCAAGTGCTTCGTCCTCCCATTTCTAACAGTTATTGTACCGATCGTCCGTTCCAGAAAATTTATATTGACTTCTTGGGTCCATATCCCAGATCCAAGTCCGGGAACTGTTACGTATTCGTCGTGCTTGACCACCTGTCTAAATTCGTTCTGTTGAAAGCGTTAAGAAGTGCCAGTACCATTAATGTTGTCGAGTATCTACGTAATGATGTGTTCAATATGTTTGGTGTACCACAAGTCGTACACTCCGACAATGGAAAACAATTTTTAGCGAAAGATTTTCAAGATCTTCTGAAAACGTATGGCATACGTCATTTCAAAACAGCGAATTATGCCCCCCAATCAAACGCGTCGGAGAGAGTTAATAGAACTCTCCTCGCAGCCATCCGTTCGTACCTCAAAGATGACCAACGCGACTGGGATGGTCATCTAAGCGATATTGCTTGTGCACTACGTAGTTCTGTTCATGCATCTACCGCGGTGTCTCCGTATTTTGCCCTTTTTGGGACGAATATGATGACCCACGGCAGCAACTATGAACTTGCACAGAAACTCAATGCCGTAGAGGATGGAGAACTCTTAACTCTCTCCCGACAAACGCGATTGCAGTGCTTACGCGATAAAATTAAGCAAAACATAATAAAGGCAAATGAAAAGAGCGCTAAAACCTACAACACACGAACACGAAATATAAATTTTCTACCTGGACAAGAGGTATTTCGAAGAAACTTCGTCTTGAGTGACACTTCCAAATACCTCGCCGCGAAACTTTGTCCAAAATATGTTAAGTGTAGAGTAATTAGACCGATCGGCAATAACATGTACGAGTTAGAAAACTTAGCAGGCAAAAAAGTAGGAATATTCCACGGAAAGGATTTAAAACAATAAGCTGCTAAGTATGTCTTTATCAATTATGTGTCATAAATGTGAATAATAAGATATATATATATGTATTTGTAACTTTTCTTGTTATTAAATGTATTCACACACACGTCTTTATTCATATTCTATGTTATTTATTAAAATTTTAATTATTTAGTGCAATAAATTAGTCAAAATAGGTCATAAGTTAGTATTTAAGTATAGATATATTTTATTTATTTATTTGTGCACGTATTATAATTTATATATTATTTATTAGTGTATGTTTCTATATATGTAGTCATTTATGTTATTTATTACTTATATCTAATGTCCTTTAACTTATTTTAACACTTTCATGTTCACTCTTACTTCGATATACATGTTATTTATTGATTTGTTGTCCTATTATTAACCATATAGCTATATTCTTTTAATTTATTTATTTATTTATTATGTTTGTCACTTACGTATTTAATTATTTATTAATCTATGTAATTTATGTTAAATTATTTCTATGTTAATTTATTTTCATGTTAATTTATTCCTAGGTTAAGTATTACTGTATGTATCACAAGCTTAGATGTTATCCTAATACTACTTTGCTACTGCACTATGCACTTACCTAAGATAATGCCCGGCTTACAGAGCGTGGGGTTCTTCACCACGTTGAACACACACAAACAGCTTTAGGTTGACTCTTCTCTGTCCCTGTTGTCGTCCGAATCTCCATCAAATCCAGAGATTTGTTACAGTCACCTGGCGCTGTGTATTCGTCGGTAAATCTGTAACAAGTAAGAAAACACTAGTCAAAACAAACCGACGACACTGAAATGACGATTTATTGAATCAAAATGATTGCACTTACCCGCAGCCATAACTTATGTTTGTGTGCTTTCGTGGATGAAAACAATACACTTTCATCCCCTCTATGTACCCGTCATCTGAGACATCCAGCTTCACCACCAGCTGATAATAATATCCCCGTCCAGTGTATACCTCTGCCAGTTTGTTTTGCCTGTAAAAATTATTAATACCAGTCGGTGGCAACAAAAGAACAATAATACATATTACATACATATATACAATATACGACTTACCTCCACAAAACTCCAAATTATGCCGGCACACTGTGCATACTACAAAGGTATGCACTTTCCGATGAAAATGCACAATAACCATGACGTTGCCGAATCTCCCACGATAACAATATGAAAATATATCAAAACACAAGAACTAGAATTCAAGTTAAATTAATAAAGAAATAGTACTTACCCTGAGAAATCTGTTGTCCATTGATTTGTCTTCCTCGTAACCTCGTTGCAGTTTCGTTTTGTTTACTTGTCAAACGTCAAAAATTAAAACGTACCGGAATGGTCGAATTTTGTTGAACCGGTCGAGTTCAGGCGGGTGCACTGCTGGGTAGGTTCGTGGATGCAATGTTGGGTAGGTTCACAGATGCAATGTTGGTTGAGTGCATCTGAAAATTTAAAGAGCAGGACGTTGAGATGGGATGAAGAAGGTAGCATGATCTCTAGCGGCTACTCCAGAAACGGTGGAAGGTTGGATAAGGAAAGATTCAGTGTTAGATCTATGGGGCATTATTGACTGGTGAAGCCAAGAGTCTGTTCCTTTGTTGAACCATTTGTGGTGCGAACAAAGAAGAGTTCGGTCCAATTTTTTGAAATTTAAAATTTATTTCTTTTACAAATTTTAATTTTAAGTGAGCGAAAAGTGCTCCTAAACTTATAAGTCCTCAAAAGGCAAATTAATTTTAATTTAGTGTCAAGTTTTTGTGTGGTGAGTTTAGGCTATACATTTTATTAATATTAGGTAGTTTATTAGAATTTTGTGTTCCATAGGTGATATCTCTGTGCAACAAAAATAAAAGGTCATCTGGCGGTCATAGACAAAGAAAGTCGTGACCGCCAACCTTTTTTGTTGAAGATTTTCTTTGGAGTACATTACATACATACCCACGTACCCGAAACCGAAACTTCTAGTGGAAGACATCAAAAATTTTCAAATGTCCTGTAATTTTATTGTATTGCTGAAACGTATCCGAAGAAATAATTGTGAATTTGGTGGTGCTTTTGATCGCGAAATTTGAATAAAAACTGAATAACAGTCATCGAGAGGAAGTGCCCAAGGTGTCCGTCGGCATATGTCGGTCGTGTCACTTGCTAAGTGGAGCCTTCCAACCCAACCCACTAAACGGGATCAATACCAAGATCAAAGCCCATCCAATAACCATATCCACAAATCTCGCCCCGTAAAAGAGAAGGCACAGCAGATAAATTTTGATTTATTTGAAAGCATCGCGACAAACTTTGGAGATTTATGTTTGTAATTGTCCCAAACGCGTGAGATTAGTTTATAATTTTGTGATTTCCTTTAGTGTTTAAGTAAATTTTTTTTTTCGGCAACCCAAATTTGATTTCCGCGGTCCGGTTTGTCAACATTTTTTTGGTTTTTTTTGTAAGTTTGTATTCTCCCCACCCTCCCCCCAAACTGAGCTCAATCTGGGTAGGAAATAGTTGGGAATTAGGCAGTTAGTTGGTGCAGACCTGCGGGAATTGGATTAAGAGATTTTTTTAAAATTTTTTTTAACAATATTCAATGTCGAGTCATTTGTTTCTAGTTCTTTATTTATAATAGTTTGTAATTTAGTATTTTCAACCTTTTCAAATCTCGGTTGCCAAAAATACAATAATTTCAATTGCCATTTTATTAGTTTAAAGTAAAGATTACTCAAATAAATGTGCTTATCCACGCAAGAAAATGAACACTGAGCATTTTAAGTCGAGTACAGAGGTACTTGATGGATAATTAATCTTAAATTTCAGGGGGTGTGGAAGGGTAAGTAACTGCTTTCGTCAATGGCTTGAACGGTGGAGACGTCATCATAGTCGGGGAAGTTCAACTATGGCCACCGAACTTCCAGGTAGGGTGGGAAATAGGCCGCGCTGACATACATCTACAGCGCCCTCTCAATGTGGAAACGTCCGTCTGCGTCTAAAAGGAAAAAGAAGAAAGTTAATGTCGGCACGATAAATGTTTTTGTAGTAGGTAATGTTGTTGTGTGAGGACAAGAATCCTCACCATTCCGGCGAGCAGAGTCGAGCGAAGCAAGCGTGCCACGTTCCTCGCACACAACACTCTTTCCCCGTCTCAGTCCGTTCCTATCCAAAATCCCATCCATATCATTCTTCCTGTCACTATTCAGCTCCCAACGCCCTCTATATCTCCACTACGTACCTATTACATTGTGTTGGACGGTTTCAAGTCTGTAATTCACCATATAATTGCTGGTGTTCCCCAAGGCTCTGCTTTGTCTCCGACACTCTTTCTCATATTCATCAATGATCTCTTGTCTGTTACTTCTAATCCAATGCATTCTTTCGCTGATGATAACATCCCGAGTTTTTGATATTCGTTCCCTGACTCACGTCCCTGGCCCTGCTCTTCGGCCGTGGAACTGGAACGGCAAGGTATGCTAAACACATTAAATTCTGATCTTGACAGCATTATAAAATGGGGTACAGTCAATAGAGTGGAATTTAATGCTTCCAAAGCACAATGCTGCCTTCTATCATTTAAGCGAAACCTGAACCCTCACCCATTATCCATGAATGGGACTTGCATTGACGAAACCGAATGACTTTCCATACTTGGTATGTGTGTCAACGACAAACTCCGTTGGAATGACCACATATACGAAGTCGCCAAAAACTTTGCGAAATGTCTAGGTTTCTTAAATCGATGTAAGAATTACTTTACACCCTCCGACTTAGCTTCAATATACAAGGCCTTTATTCGGCCTAAGCTTGAGTACAACGCTCATATCTTGTCAGAGGTGCACCAAAAACTTCATTGCACCTACTAGACAGAATTCAAAAGCGCGCGATAAAACTTATAGGTAATAGAAATATAACGGCGGAGTCTATTGACCCGCTCGAATATCGCAGAAATGTTTCTTGCCTTTCCTTGTTTTATCGATATTTTCACCACCAATACTCTGATGAAATAGCTGACTGCATTCCGCCGCTTCAACAATTCTCTCGCAACACCCGTTAAACATCGAATCGAACAAAAACCTTGAGCACTAGTGAATTATAAAAAAAGAAAAATAGCTCAGGTTACATGTTAGCAGGGTTCGGAATTTACTGCAATTGCAGTAGATCTGCTACTTTTTCACGAAACAAAATTGATCCACTGCGCTACTGCGCCTACACTTCAATCTACCTACTGCACTTTTTTAGAAAAGGAATTTGATATTTTCAGTCCGAAAATTAAAATATATTTTCTGTAAATAAAAGTAAAGCCTGGCATCACCTAAGTAAAAAGTGGATTGCATTTAGATGGCAGTAGATTACATGAGACTATTCAAAAGTATTGTCTTCTTAAGTTGACACGATTTGTCTGAATTAGATTACGAGGAATGCGACTGAGACTGACATGATTGCTATGCGTATGCAGTTATGACTTTGGATAAGTATTCACTTATTCCACAAAATATTTTGAATTTGAATGACAATTATTTGAAACCGAATCTCAAATTATTAGGCGTTCAATGCACTAGGATCTACATCGTTAAATAATGTAAAAATTGGAAGTGTTTCACTATCTATGTGATGTGTTGTTTGAAAAAGCAATAACTGTTAACAAAAACTTCGATTGAAATTATAGCAGGTACCGCTTATTCATCATAAGATTCCGAAAGTCGATTCTCCGTATATATTCCTTTTTCGGAAGGCTTTTAATTGTTTTAGAAAATGAAACTGCGCTGATCGATGAGCAGTAGCACTTGGCCAGCAGATAATAGAATTTGATTGCACACAATCTCAAGGGCCCAATCGAAAATGCTATAAAAAAACGGTATAATAATTCATAATAATAATAAAATATAATAAAATTAAATTAAATAATAAAAGAATAATAATTCAACCAGATCGTTTTATGAAAAACTAGTATTTTTTTTTTTAATATGTACGTTAAATGCAGGTTTTCAATACCTATAAACAAAAAATCGACTGGACAAAATTTGATTTTACTGTTGTTTTTTGAAAAATCGACTGCACAAATGAATTTCTCAAGTCCGAACGATAATTTTTTTCTTTTAGCAAAATTCTAAACACAAAAAAAAATTAATTATTTCCACATAATACGCAATTATGTAATATGTTTCAATCTAGCATAAAATTACCTCCTAGATTGGGAAAAATGGAAGCAAAACTGCAGTTCTATTAAAAGAAAATATGTACATACATTTGGTAAGACAAATAAAAATGGAGGAGGAATAAAATGAATTAAAGTAGTATTAATTTTTTTTTTTTTTTTCAAGGGAAATAAAATAAAATAATAATAATAATTAAAGATACATAAGCAACACAATTTTTGTTTTGCGTTCCTCTATCTGAAAAAATATGTGCTAGCAGTCAATGGAACACATAATGCCGTTCTGACCTGTTCTGTTCCTTTTTTCTTCATTAAATAAACCTAATTTGTATATCGGTTACACTTACGATAATATTACGTAATTTTTGTATAAACTTTTTAATATAATCCAGATTTACTAATTACCTATTAAAAATAACTGAACAGAAAACGAGTTTCCAAACACAAAATTACACCCACTTGGACTTCCATATATCACTGCGTGACACTTAACGTTTTATTTTCAATATGAATCTGGTTCTTTAAATTTTTGAAATGCATAACAAAATAAAGTTAAAAATCACATTTGAACGGAATGTGGGTTGTGTGTCCTAATTGCTCCGAACTTTATACTAAAAGGCGCGCATTGTGTTTTATTTGAAGAGTTTTTTGTGTACATCTAAGCTTTCAAACACGCTTCACTTTAGGCAATTCTCATGCTTATTTGACAGCTGCATCAAAACACATTGTATAGCACACATTTTAGAGGTATAAAATAAAAAATAAATAGGTGGCGCAACAGGCGGATAGAAACCCTAAGCCTAGCTTCTCGCAACCATTCGTTTGTGTGAGTTTCTATTTTTGGGACGAATGAAAGGGATCTACAATTTTATGCCGAGTCTGAACGGCTGAATTGAGAGGCTTTTTCAGGACAGTTAACTCTCGGATGTTTGTCAGACGTTCGAGAGAGGTGGCGCAGTAGAACAAACCTTAAGATGTAATATGTGTTTTTCCGGGGATCGAACCTGGGACCCCTCGCACAATAGTCCAGCACAGTAGTCCGGAGTGCTATAGAACTTTGAAATGGAATAAAACAAAAATAAATTTTTTAAATTGACATGAAATTTACTTCGAAAGATAATCTTCTGGCATTATAATTTAAATATGAGTTCTGGCATATGACCGCCATGGCTCGCTCGGACGTAGTCTAATCTGGAGGTACAATTTTTCAACATTTGTGGCCGTATATCGGCAATAACGTGGCGAATGTTGTCATCCATTTCGGGCTTATCAGCGTAGACTAGCGACTTTACATATCCCTACAGAAAATAGTCAAACGGCGTTAAATCGCACGATCTTGGAGGCCAATTCGCTGTTCCGCAACGTGAAACTATGCGGTTACCAAACGTTTCCTTCAATAAATTAATTGTGGCACGAGCTGCGTGAAATGTTGCGCCATCTTGTTGAAACCACAGCTCCTGCACATCATGGTTGTTCAATTGATGAACGAAAAAGTCAGTAATCATGGGTCTATAGCGGTCACCATTGACTGTAACGTTCTGGCCAGCTTCGCTTTTAAAGAAGTACTGACCAACTCTTCCACCAACCCATAAAGCACACCAAACACAGTTTCTGTAGATGTAACGGTGTTTCAACATACATTTGAGGATTATCATCACTCCAAATACCACAGTTTTGCTTATCCATTCAACCAAAAGTGACCAAAGTGTATTTCGAACAGAACCATAATTTTCAAAATAAATTTGCACAATTTGGAAGCGTTTTTCAGGCGTCAGTCTATTCATGTTAAAATGCCAAACCAAACTAAAAATAAATCACTTGACAGCTGACAAAATGGCCGCCAGTTAAAATAGTGTTACAACTTAAAGTTCTATACCTCTAAAACAAACACCCTTTATTTTTGGTAATCATTCATTTGCAAATATTATCACGTGGCGGTTACAAAAGGCTTTTATTCTAAGAGTTGAAGAGTTGCATCTACATTTCTTTAAGTATACCGATGTAATCCGAAGAGCACTACGCTAAGCGGATGTCAGGGTACACAATTGCTTTGCTAAAAAGATTAAAAATGTCTATTACTGGCAAGAAGTCCGTTGTAGGAATAAGAATCGATTGACTGAAACCGTAATTTACAAAACTGTCCTTTACTAGCCAAAGCTCTGTCCAATTCGTCGATGTTACTTATATAATATAGGTACTTACTTAATTCCGGGGTGGACCGGGGCCTCAACCAATAGTCCGATCTTTGGATAAACAGTTGGTTGAGATCCACTTCCACTTGTGCGCACCACCTAAGGCGAGGTCTTCCTCTACTGAGTTGTCCCTCCGGATTGGAATCGAAGACCTCCGGGCCGAAGCACTGGTGTCTATTCATGTCCTAGCCATCTTAATCTATTGCTAGGTACTTTTCTGACTAGGTCGATGTCGCTACACAGCTCGGAAAGTTTTTAAAACCCCTTTTTCAAGCGAAATGGGACCGAAAATCACTCGAAGAATTTGCGTTCATTATATCCAAGAATATCTTTATCCGCCTTTGCTAACGTCAATTTTTCTGCGCCATAGAGCAGGAGTGGAATGATGAGGGTGTTTTTGTATAGTGTTTCTTGAAAATGCCTTACTAGTCAGTTGCCTTCTTAGTCCAAAGACACAGCGGTTGGTAAATTTTTGTTTGATTTCTGCTGTGGTAAGGATATTAATTGTAGTTAGCAGATATATACTATGTAACAAGGTCTTCTTTCTCGTGGATCGGATGAAGGATGCTGAGATTTCATTCATTAGACCAAATGAATTTCTATAAATGTGCTCGACAATGCCATTTCCAGCTGCTAAAAGAAAACCCCAGCGAATAAACTATGAGGCCCAGCAGGATTGTTAAGATCTCTATCTATCTATTATTTTAAACTTTGTTTTGATTAGGCGGACGGAAGTTTTGAATATTATAGTCTAAATTTAATATTTTATTTTCTATCGATATCAGCGAAATGTTTCTCTAAGTATCGTTATAATGCAGACGGTAGAAATATACTGACTGCGGTTCTCCTCATTCGTCATCTCAACAGGTTTTGTCGTAAATGCTGATGATCAAGTTCTTAGATATTATTTTACAGCCAATGCTTATTTTTTTTTAAGAAGTGAAGATCTTGCGTTTAAGCCAACATATATTAAAAACAGTTTGTTTATTTTCTTGATTATTACTCATCTAACAACATTTTGGTTGTTTAAAACTTGATTTCTATCGTCAAAAAGTTGTGAACAAAAATAACTATTATTTAAAATACAAATCGGATTAGTAGATTAAGAACAATGAAGTGCATAGCAGCTCTTTCCAATTTTGTGCTGATTTTTGTAACACTTCTGATTGTTGAAATCCATGGATCGGCTATTGTTAATGGTAGACCTAGTAGACCTAACGAGTTTCCATTCATGGTACGTTATATTGCGTTCATCTTGTATTCTAAACTTGTGTTAGTTTAATTTTGTATTTCAAAGGCCTCTCTCGGTTGGACAAACAAGGCAACTGGCAAAAAGGAATTTCTATGCGGAGGAGTACTCATTGATAGTGATTTTGTGTTAACAGCTGCTCATTGTGTATTTCTTGACGGGTTTGTAGCGCAAGTTGATTATTTTTCTAGTTAACAATTTGTTTTCCTATGTAGAGAACTTCCAGATGCAATTATAATTGGTGGACATTCCATCAACAGTTCGATGAATGAATATCGTACTGTTAAAGCTCATTTCATACATCCCGATTACAACACCGCACAAGTTTACAATGACATAGCACTGTTGCAGCTAAACGAGAGATCATGGTTCGGTTAAACCATTTTTGTGATTGCAATCTTTCAAAACTCATATTTGTATTTTCTTAGGAAACGAAAAGCGGTCATTTGGAACGATACTGTTAGTTCAATTACTCCAACTGTTATGGCCATCGGTTATGGAACTACTCAGTTTGGTACCTACTGTTATTACACTTGTCTCAGTGCAAACTTAAAATTTATCAATATTTCACAGCTGGTCTTAGAAGTGAAAACCTTCAGGAAGTTGACCTTAAGATTGTGTCCGAGGACGACTGCCAGCAATATTTTAAACGTAAAAGAAAATTAAAATCAGGTGTCTTGCCATCGCATATATGCGCCGGTGATCCAAACGGGCTGGGAGATACTTGTCAAGGTGATTCTGGGGGGCCATTACTAATTTATTACGTCTACGTAATTGGTATAACATCAGTGGGTCAAGCCTGTTCTGGTATTCCACCAGCGATTTATACAAGAGTTTCATATTTTACGGAATGGATAAAGGAAATTGTTTCTATGAAAATACAAAATTTATATTGAACTTAAAAAAAATAATTCTGTTCTTTGTTTTGAATTTATTTTCAGAAATTTAACAAAAATAATCATGAAGCGCAGCCTGAAATGTAAATAGTACTACTAGAACATAAATATTTAAACAATAATTTGAAATACCAACCTCAGACGCTGTGAGTCTATTCCGAGGATTGTAAATAACTAAATTTGATACAAGATTTATTTCAATACTTCGGGTGCAGCTTGGAAATAGGTTATCCCAGTGTACTCCAACTGCATTTGGAAATCTATACAAAAAAATAGTGTATAAAACGCTTTAAAATATTTTGGCTTTATCATTTTGTAGTTACGGCTGCACCTACCTAATTTTGTTAAAATCCGGTAACGTTGGCAACTCCGGCCACTCACTCTGTCGGGGAGTGCCAAGTGTTCTTATGACCAAAGCCAATTGTTCAATATCCGTTGTTCCCTATTCAATGAGCACATAATTAAAAAAAAATTAATACATACAATCCAAATTTATGTTTTACTGACCGCAAAAAGGGGAACACCTCTGAGCATTTCGGCAATAACACATCCTGCAGCCCACATATCCACTGTTGGTCCATACTTTTGGCTACCCCATAGTATTTCCGGAGCTCTGTACCATCTTGTCGAAACTTGTGGTGAGTATAATTTATTCTCCTCTTCAGGAAAGTAAAGACGCGCTAAACCGAAATCAGCTATTTTTAATGTTTCGTTGTCGCTGATTAGCAAATTAGCGGGCTTAATGTCCTGCAATAAAATGTATAGTATACAACAAATTACAACGCTGGAGGAGTCGTTAACAATATTTTTATATAACGGGCGCGCGTCCAAAACCTGGATGGTGAACGCTACAGAATCATGATCAATGCATTTTTTGATCCTATAAATGTAGTTCTGAAAGAATGGAAACGGAACAACTACTGCACGAGCCACACAGTACACAGACATTGTAAAGGCTTAACTACATTCGGCACAAAGTAAAGTACTTGCATGAAAATGTTTTTTTTTCTCTTTTC
Source organism: Cheilosia soror (assembly GCA_949372485.1). NCBI lineage: Eukaryota > Metazoa > Arthropoda > Insecta > Diptera > Syrphidae > Cheilosia > Cheilosia soror. Next base: position 92,291,400 of record OX443562.1, read on the forward strand.
ACATCATTCCAAATATGTATTTTTCTCACAACTTTTCACAAAGGGTGGGGGTGGGCAGTCATTTTCCGGTCGTCTGATAGGTGTACTGTTATAGGGATTCGCAATGGCCTGCATGATCAGCAAATTTAACTGCGATAGACTTCTTTGTATAGGCAAATTCAGAGGTTTTTGTAATCAAGCCACAAACGTTGGCAGCCCTTAAGGAAATCATATGTCAAAAAGTGTAGAACTTATCGCCGGAAGTTCTGAAGAAAAGCATTGAAAATGTCATACAAAAAGAAGACAAAATGTGTCAATGCCACGGCTGATTTAGGGTATATCAATTTAAAAACACAATTCTAATGCCAAAATAAACCTTTATGAAAGGCACTACTTATTTGTATCCTTTACCAAAGATTTTGCTGAAAAAAGATTCGTATGTTACATATGTTAACTTGAAGCTTTTAAGAAAATGTGAAAAACACAATTTTTTATTCACCGGCTTGTGAAACGCATTACAATAATGTGTGAAATTATAAGGTTGATAGGCCGCGTTCCATTGACCGCTAGTCATCTAGCACATAATATCCCTGATGGAGGAACGCTGGCGCTAGAGATCTAGCGGTAGCGGCAAAGTGACATTAGAACCAATTTGAATTCGTATTATTTTATCTTCATGAGAGTCAAAAATGTATTTTGTGCCATCATGCCGCATATTTATGAATACACGATAAATAAACAAATACTATGTAGCTATATTAGTTACATAGAAGCTTCATTTCACATTTTACACCAAATTGGAAATATTTGACTTCTGCACTTTCACTTTTGCTTTGACAGTTCGTTATTTTTTTCAATCTAGCAGTTCATTTTGTGCTAGATTGAAAAATTTCACAGAAAAGGATATTTCACAATATGCGCTAGAGCTCTAGCGCAAATGATGAAATGTCAGTTTTTTTTATATGGAGTTTGGCATGCCGCTAGTCATCTAGCGGTCAGTGGAACGCGGCCAATGTAGGTACAATTTCAAAAATATTTCAATCTGTCCCCACTTATTTCAGCTAATTTCGTTTGACAGATTAGTTTAAAAACTACAGCATATATCAAATTGTTCACAAATTCTGCAAAACATAGCCAAAATAACCATAAATGCATAGGATACACACGAGCTTATGTTTGGTTAACCAAATCCAACGCATATGCGGAATATGAAAGAGGAAGTATGTAAGCGCAAACCCGAATGAAGTCACTTTCGCTGTATAATAAGATAAGACGCGTTGACACACATTACAAATTCTACTCTAGTGGAAACATTAAATCGCCGATGCAAGTTCAACCACAAAACATTCTATCTGTAGAACTATTTTGCTAAAAATATTCTGCGCAACCATAGATATATTTAAGCGGCTATCTTAAAACTGGTCGTAACCTCCAGTTTCACAGTGGATATTTAAACTACACCTTTCTTTTAGTCTTCAGTTCAACAATTTAATTCGGTTTCATAGTTTCATTTAAACCTTACACAGACTTCATTCTGTAGTTTAATGTCGATTTACATTGGGCAAGAAAAACACCTTTTCAGATTCAGTGAAGTTTTTCTACTCTAGAAATCAGCTGTCTGTCAAATTCGTTTTCCATTAGGCGGAAAAAAAAACACTTTTTTCTAATGTGGTTTTCCATTGGGACATAAAATCAATCTTTTTTTTTTGATCCGGAACACTTTTCGTGTTCCATTGGGACAGAAAATCAATCTTTTTTTTGATTCGGATCACTTTTTGCAGATCTAGATAATTTTCGAGATTTACACATACTCTCCCTAACACCAATATACCTTGCACAGCTGTTTTACGTCATTCGGAATTTGTGTTCAAAAGAAAATTACGAAAAGCCTCGTGAGAAGCAATTATTTAGAATAAAAACGTAAATAATGGACATAGACTTAATTTTGGAGCAATTACTATCATCTTCGTCTTCTTCCTCGTCATCTGTGGTCTGCGGATTTCGATTCTTCGTCGATATGATTTCCCACATTAAATTCGTATGTTTTCATCGACAATCGAAAAAAATGTGCACAGCTGATGTACCTACTGTCTAATAATGCACTAATACATTTACAAAAGCAGATCAATCTGCCTATCGTGTTCCATTCGCCACGAAAAATCTGAGATCTGAAATAAAAATCGGATGGTCCCAATGGAAAACGACATACGATTAAATCTTAAATGCGAATCTCGATTCGAGGGCGAGATTCACACATACTTTCACTAATACCAAAACAAGCGACATATGTAAACAGAAATTGCAATAAAAAACAAATAACTGGCTTTCAATTAACACACCAACACAAATGCAAAAAAAAGTAATCTCATTTAATATTCCATTGGGACAGGAAAAAATCTGAGAGTAAAACGGTAAAAGCCCAATGGAATTCGACAGTATTCTGCCGTTTAAGCCTCAGATCACTTGACACAGTTACATTTCAATTTAAAAGCTGCTGATTGACAAAAACACAAATATTTGACGTTGTTTTGCATGTTCTTTGGAAGAAAACCAAGGAATGATTTTGGAAAAATCGTATAAAAGGTAAGTACTGTACAATACTGCCAAATTCTATTCATAAAATTTAGTTAAACTGAGTTCAATTGAACTGATGTTCTGATTACATTGTGAAACCGAACGAGTTGAACTTCAAATTTAAACTCAAGTTCAGGTTCAGGCTGAAAACTATCAAATCCTCTAGGAATAAGAAAAATAAAAACTTACCCTATGCATTATACCCATTCCATGAAGATATTCGATACCTTTCAACATCATCAAAGAGAACTTCCTTACTTGTTGACGGTTTAGAGGGTTAAGATCATTCTTCAATTTGCTGTACAAAGTTTCCGGCATAAAGTCCAAGACCAATGACAGTCCAATCAAATCAGGAAATAGATCATTTAATGTCAAAATCTGAAATTCAACTTCACTTTATTTAATTAAGCTCTAAAATTTAATTTAATTATTTAGCCCACATAATCATTTTTGCACATTTGCAACACTTTAATTTCTCTCAGTGTATTTAAGGAAATGTTTCCAAATTTATTTTTTAATGCAACTTTTTTGATTGCAACCGTTTTGTTGGCATGCAGATCAATTGCTTTGAAAACATATCCATGAACTCCTTCACCGATTTTTTCCAGAATTTTATATCGACTTGGAGTATATTCTTCCATTTTATTCTTCTGTTTATTTTAGTAAAATAAATTTTAATTTAAAAACAACTTATTCGACTTCTTTATTGTGGACTACTGTTTCATTTAGCTCGTTGTGGTGACCGGTTGCCAGGGATATGGATACCATGGATACCAGTGGACGGTACGGGTACCATAGTACCATACCATACCATTAACTAAAAGGGACTATTATTATTTGTTTAATCGGAAACAGGACTTTAAATTGTAATGCGAACAAATTACGCTGAAATAGATGTGCTTAATAAAGAAGACTACCGTCTTAAAAAAAAAAACGATTGTACAAACCGCAAAGCAATATAGAGTCACACCTAACCCCAATAACACAATGACATGCGCTGTATAGAATCCACCTGTTGGAATAATTCGATTGAGTGGCTTTTGTTTCCGGTATCAACAAAGCATTCCAACGTCCTTGTGACTTGAGGTCACGCCTGATAAGAAAACAATAATATTTTTGTTTATGTTACTAGCACGCATTGTTTTTCAATACTCTGCAATTTTAGCGCATGCCTACGAAGGATGGTCTTCATTCATAAAAATGAAATCAATTTTCTTTCAAAATTGTATATAGTTGAAAAGGATACAGAAACAATTCCGTCCTTTATCAGTTTACTTTGTACATTCCTTTGGTGTAGCTTGACTATCTCTTCCAAGAAAATATTTTACTGTGAAAAGTGAAAACTAAAAATAAATATCAAAATGTTTTTAAAATTGATTAATTTTTAAACAAATATTTAGCTTAAGCCTCTTGGAATAACGAGCACCGAAAATCAAAGATGACCAATTCGAATGGAATTTTAAAAAATCTAAAGTAATTTTCTAATTGCAGAAAAAATCGATATTTTGAAAATTTTTCATTTTCTCAAGGAAATACGATTTTTAGTCAGTTTAGTGATTTAATTTATGATTAAAATTTGCAATAATATAGACTAATTATCAGTTTAAATAATATTATTGGTTAAAATTATATCGTTCAGTAACAAAAATAAATACGCAGTTTACCAAATTGTATAGCAATGTCTAAGGAATTTCTTACTAAAAATAAGTGAAAATATTTTCTTAAAATTTCTGTACATAATTAATCAAAAACAGTTTTAAAATTGTAATATTCTGCAGAAAAAACTTTTTGCGCTTAAGGACATGTAGGAAAAATCGATATATCGCATACCTTGAACACAAGTATGCTTATGCGTACATCCACCAGTCGAAGGCCTACGGTATTAATAGTAGGAATCGACACAACATGTCTGAAGTGGCTTACATTGCATTTGAATGGGCTACCTTGCGTAGGTGTAGTATTTGTGTAACATATTTTAAGAGGATTTTATTGTTACTGAACCGTTGTAGTGGTCCTCTTTAATACTAAAAATCAGTTGTTTTTTTTTTTTTTTCAATTTTTAATGCGAGTTTTAATTATTTATTATATATATATATATATATTATATATTAATGTAAGCAAATTAACTAATTCATTCATTGTGAAAAAATAAGTCAATAGTTCAAGCTTAAAAAACAAAAATCTACCTAAACAAAAAGCGAATTACGGGCCGGAGCCCACTAAAATAAAAAAATTGCAAGTAACGGCTTATAAAATTATGCTAACTGCTAAACTGCTGTAGTGTAATTAAAACGGTGTTCTAAGTCCCTAAATGTAATTATTTTAAGCTGTTCGATTTGTTACATGGTTTGTTAAAAGCAAACAGTAAAAAGTACATCCGCTATGCGGTAATTAATAGTTTGTCCTATGTAAACAATCGTCTGACAGGACGTGAATAATAACCCGCACAAGTTAAAGGCCTACGAAGCTTAAATTTTAAAGATATAGATCTTATACCGAAAATATGTGCACCAATATAATGTTTGCTGAAGTGACGATTTCCTCGCCAAATATAGTCTTTCTGAGGCGAAAGAGGTCCGAATATTCCATGAGTATGTGCAAAGAGGATTCGTTACTTTCTAGACATAGTCTATATGTATAGGGTACGATATGACTCCAATTCGGTGAAGATGTTTTCCCATAAGGCCTGATGTGATTCCTGAAATGTTTTTTACTGCAAAACCTTGTGGGCTGGAATCCAGTGAAAAGAATGACTAAGTTCCTTTTTTCAACTTAATTTACTGTCATTGCAAGTAATTAATATTTTTATTGTTACATTTTTAAAGTGACAGGTCTTAAGGTGCTAGTACACGATATGTACCACGCCTCATATATATGTAGCATTGACGTTATTTTGACGTCAGCGAATGGTCCCTAATAGGTACATGCCGTGTACAAGCTCTTTTGTGCACTCTCTGTTGACGTCAGAGCCACATATATATGTGGCCTGCTACATATCGTGTACTAGCACCTTTAGGGCTGCATTTTCGTGTTCGACATGAAGCTCAATTTCTAGGGATTTCGTTGGTTTTTAGCAGCCACGAAAATGTACTGGCGCTTTTCGGTGAACCCTAGGGCTGAACACGTAGAACAGACTTATTGTTATTGTAGGTCACATTAGATAATTGTATATACACATTTTTCTGTAAGATCGTAAAATATAACCGGGACACTAAAAATAATTACACTAGTTTACAAGGTTTTTTACCCATAGATGAAACTAATGGGAATCGGTAGAATAATGAACCCTAATTTAGAAACTGCAGTGGAAAAAAAAGTAGGACGTCAAGTTTTTTTTTAAACTTAATTCAAAATATTTATTTTTAAGAATTTTATATATATGACTTACAAAAAAATTACACAAATTACTCCTTCTTTTATACCGATTAGCATCAGTTTCTCTTAATAGATACCAGCAGTAATCGATTAACACGTTTTTATCCCAAAAACCTTGGTACCTCTCTTCAGAAGCCTTCAAGGCTTGATAGGAACGTTCACCATGTTTATCACATACGCTTCCCAGGTTCTGAGGAACAAAACCCTGGTGTAAATGTAAGAAATTAATTTTTAACGGCATGTTCACCCCCATTCTGAGATAATTCCTTCGAATTTACTACATGTCCTGTGGGATAGGTGTTTTTTTGTTGCCATTACTAAGTAATCCTGCATTGTAAGGAAATGAGGTTATATTAAAAAAAAAACTTGACGTGATAAAAATATGAGACATATATTTTTGTAGTAAGAGGGTAGCTAGCAAACATATTCAGTATGAATTATCTTTGGGTAAAAGAAAAAACATTTTTTTGTAAACTAGTGTTATTTACCGCGCAATGACTTCTCGGATCGGAGCGGCTCATTGGTTATGGTTATACATGTCCCCAACTCGAATTCTATGACTTGTTATTGAATCTTGACCGTTAAGCAAGCGTCCTTTAGGTAGGGCCAACGCACGAAACGGTTGGATCAAGTCCAACATCTCCTCCTCTACTCTTATGGGGATTATGCCCTGATGATTTTAAGACATCAGTGACTGAAGATCGATAAGACTTGCTTGATGAATCCGCTTTAAATAAGGAAACATAAAGCGCGGTAGGTAGGTAGGTACTAATAATAATAATTTAATGCCCACGCTAACTTTTACAAAGCCACAATGGCGAAAAATTCTATATAAATTTTCCATTGTGACCATCAACAAATTTAAGTTAAAGGTTAAAAGTGATTATGACGGCCACAACCTTTTAGGGCAACAATTATTATGTACTCTCAAAAATAAATAACTATTTGGCGTAAGAGGTGCCTATCATATGGCAGAACGATTCTTTTGTGTGAATTATTATTTTTAAGATTTTTAAGACCAATTTTAAACTATAAAGACTCTTCGCATAGTAGTCCAGCACACTAACTACTGAGTCACTGCGTCCCTACGCTCTTAGGCGGTAATAAAATTCGAAATATTATTTTTATCATAATGTTAATTCTGACAAAAAAAAAGGATTTCGCCAATTACAACGCAACCGATTTAAAAAAAAAAACTGCTTTTTATAAAAGTATTACAATATTATTTTTTAGGGACACTAGCATGAATACGATCTGGGCTATACTTTGCATAGCAGCTTTCAACCAAGCCGCTGCAGTTCGATCAAGCTCAGCAAAAAGATCAGATGTTTACATCGCAGGATTCTTCCCGTACGGTGATGGAGTTGAAAATTCCGATACTGGCAGAGGCGTGATGCCAAGCGTAAAACTTGCACTTTCGCATGTGAACGAACATCCGAGGATTCTGACCAATTACCGCTTGCACATGTGGTGGAATGACACTGAGGTTTGCTTAGAAAATATGTTTCTATCGATCAATAATAAATTGAAGAATCTTTTTAGTGTAATGCCGCCGTTGGAGTAAAATCTTTTTTCGATATGATGCACTCAGGACCACACAAGTTGATGCTGTTTGGCGCCGCATGCACTCATGTAACAGATCCGATAGCAAAAGCAAGCAAGCATTGGCATCTTACCCAACTATCCTATGCCGACACGCATCCAATGTTCACAAAGGATGCCTTTCCGAATTTCTTTAGAGTCGTACCATCAGAAAATGCTTTTAATGCACCACGTCTGGCATTGCTTAAGGAATTTAATTGGACACGTGTTGGAACTATCTATCAGAACGAACCGAGATACTCACTGCCACATAATCATATGGTGGCTGATTTGGATGCAATGGGATGTGATGTTGTGGAAACACAAAGTTTTGTCAACGACGTCAATGAATCGCTGAGAAAACTTCGCGACAAGGATGTTCGAATAATTTTGGGTAATTTCAATGAAAAGTTCGCAAGGAAGGTCTTTTGTGAAGCATATAAGTATGTGGGAAGTTGGCCAGTATTTCAGCTGAATTAACAAGTATCTTCTCTTTTAATGCTAGGCTTGAGATGTATGGACGTTCCTACCAGTGGCTAATTATGGCAACCTATTCCACTGATTGGTGGAACTCAACCTTAGACAGTGAATGTTCTGTTGAAGAGATTACTTCGGCCATGGAGGGGACAATTCTCGTCGATTTACTACCGTTATCGACCAGCGGAGACATAACTATCGCTGGAATTGTAAGTAGAAATAATATACCTTCATATGATTTCCTATTTAAATAATGTCTAATTTCAGACTGCAGATGAATACTTATCGGAATACGATAGTCTGCGAGGAAGTGAATATTCTAGATTTCATGGTTATACCTATGATGGAATATGGGCTGCTGCCTTGGCTATTCAATATGTGGCTCTACAGCGTGATGACTTCCTCTCGCAATTCGACTACAGAGTTAAGGATTGGGAAAGTGTTTTTCTGGAGGCGTTGCGTAACACTAGCTTCGAGGGAGTTACTGTGAGACTGAATTTTATTGAAATATAGTTAACACTGTAAATAGATGCGTTAATGACTAATTATTGTAGGGTCCAGTCCGATTTTATAATAATGAACGAAAAGCCAACATTCTGATTAAGCAGTTTCAATTGGGAGAAGAGCAAAAAATTGGAGAGTACCACTCGCAGTTGAGTCATTTGGATTTGACGCTTGGAAAGTCTGTTCGTTGGGTGAGTGACTGCCTTCAATGCAATACATTTTTCGACCTTACCAATAAGCAGTATTGTTTATGAGGACATTAAATGGTGTTCCTGCTTGAATATGTAGCTGCATCAGAAGTGCGTTATATCCAACCAGAACCAGCATAGTCCTAGGGTCGAGGCAAGGGTATGTCCCTCCAGGTTGGGGGTTAAAGCGTCGGGAAACTTCCCGGCCATGTTAAAAAAGAAAGAAATACAAATCATGCGGTACAAGCAAATATTACCACGATTCGGGAGATCATACATAATGAAATGAAACATTGTAGTGCAGTAGTTACATACATCTGCATTTTGCAGATTTTGCGCCAGAAAAATGGATATATGTATGTGTATGTACATATATTATGATACGTGTTTGTCGTGGGACATAGGTAATTGACTGAAGACCTAATGAAGAAGGAAATCTATGACCTTTTAGGAAAACATATTCGCCGGTTGTTCATGAAACGATAAAAGTGACGAATATCGACTTACTAACGGCAAATATCGACCAAAGACTACATTTTCACATTGTGTCGTCCGAAGCTTTTCGTATAATGTACCTAAATATAGAAAATAAACGCACTGCATTTTTGGAGCGAGTTCCATATTGGTATCGGCATGAATCTGTGGGTTAAACGTTGGATATCGGAAAACTTGATGCGTGACTGCAATAGGAGTTTGATCTTATGTTCCAGTCACCATAGTTTTCTAAATTTATTCAATATATGAGCCAATATAATAGATATGTACATATTTTTTTAGGTTGGTAAGACTCCACCCAAAGACCGGACCCTGATCTACATTGAACATAGTCAAGTGAACATCACCATCTATGTGGTATCTGAAAAATGGATATATGTATGTGTATGTACATATATTATGATACGTGTTTTCCGTGGGACATAGGTAATTGACTGAAGACCTAATGAAGAAGGAAATCTATGACCTTCTAGGAAAACATATTCGCCGGTTCTTCATGAAACGATAAAAGTGACGAATATCGACTAACTAACGGCAAATATCGACCAAAGACTACATTTTCACATTGTGTCGTCCGAAGCTTTTCGTATAATGTACCTAAATATAGAAAATAAACGCACTGCATTTTTGGAGCGAGTTCCATATTGGTATCGGCATGAATCTGTGGGTTAAACGTTGGATATCGGAAAACTTGATGCGTGACTGCAATAGGAGTTTGATCTTATGTTCCAGTCACCATAGTTTTCTAAATTTATTCAATATATGAGCCAATATAATAGATATGTACATATTTTTTTAGGTTGGTAAGACTCCACCCAAAGACCGGACCCTGATCTACATTGAACATAGTCAAGTGAACATCACCATCTATGTGGTATCTGAAAAATGGATATATGTATGTGTATGTACATATATTATGATACGTGTTTTCCGTGGGACATAGGTAATTGACTGAAGACCTAATGAAGAAGGAAATCTATGACCTTCTAGGAAAACATATTCGCCGGTTCTTCATGAAACGATAAAAGTGACGAATATCGACTAACTAACGGCAAATATCGACCAAAGACTACATTTTCACATTGTGTCGTCCGAAGCTTTTCGTATAATGTACCTAAATATAGAAAATAAACGCACTGCATTTTTGGAGCGAGTTCCATATTGGTATCGGCATGAATCTGTGGGTTAAACGTTGGATATCGGAAAACTTGATGCGTGACTGCAATAGGAGTTTGATCTTATGTTTCAGTCACCATAGTTTTCTAAATTTATTCAATATATGAGCCAATATAATAGATATGTACATATTTTTTTAGGTTGGTAAGACTCCACCCAAAGACCGGACCCTGATCTACATTGAACATAGTCAAGTGAACATCACCATCTATGTGGTATCTGCCAGCACGTCTGTTGTCGGTATCATTTTGGCATTTGTTTTTCTCGCATTCAACATTAAGTACCGTAATCAAAGGTATTGTACAATTTCGTGCAAAAATTCATCAATTTCTAAGCCCTCATTTTTTTTATTTGAAAGATACATCAAAATGTCCAGCCCCCACCTGAACAACCTCATTATTATCGGATGTATGCTTACATATTTAAGCGTCGTCTTCCTTGGTTTGGATACAACTTTAAGTAGTATTGGAGCCTTTCCATACATTTGTACTGCCCGAGCATGGCTCCTTATGGCCGGCTTTAGCTTAGCATTTGGAGCAATGTTCTCGAAAACGTGGCGTGTTCATTCGATATTTACCGACCTAAAACTAAACAAGAAAGTCATTAAGGACTATCAACTTTTTATGGTTGTAGGCATATTGATATTCCTCGATGTAGCAATCATAACTACATGGCAGGTAGCTGATCCATTTTATCGGGACACTAAGCAGTTGGAACCGAAGGTAAGCGCCAATTGTTTACAAGATTTCCTCATATTAACATATTTTCAAAATAATGCAGCATCATGAGGTCCTAGAGGATGTTCTAGTGATTCCGGAGAATGAATACTGTCAATCAGATCACATAACCATTTTCGTTGGGATTATCTACGCTTACAAGGGTCTATTGCTGGTAAGAATATACACAAGACTAATTTGCGTAACAATCTGATGCAACTTTTTACAGGTTTTTGGGGCTTTTTTGGCTTGGGAAACTCGTCACGTATCCATTCCAGCGCTCAACGATTCCAAACACATTGGCTTCTCCGTTTACAATGTCTTCATAACATGCATTGCTGGTGCTGCCATATCCTTGGTGCTATCCGATCGCAAAGACTTAGTTTTTGTGTTACTCTCATTTTTTATAATTTTTTGTACGACAGCCACGTTGTGTTTGGTGTTCGTACCGAAAGTAAGACTGGTAGTAAGGAGGTTTTGTAGTTTTAGCTGTTCAATGTTTTGCAATTTCACTGGTGTTCGGTCCGATTTTACTTGAAAGCATCCGAACTCTTGTCTTCTTCATTCAAAATTTAAAGTTTTCAAATCTATCCCAAGCTTAATGTGGTCCGCTTAAGACTGATGTTTGAACTAACTATTTATTTTTTATGTGTAATCCGCAAGCTCCTCGAATTGAAACGAAATCCACAGGGAGTAGTTGACAAGCGGGTTAGAGCAACTCTAAGACCTATGTCCAAGAATCGACGCGACTCATCAGTGTGTGAATTGGAACAGAGGCTTAGAGATGTTAAGAACACCAATTGTCGCTTCCGAAAAGCTTTAATGGAAAAGGAAGCTGAACTACAGACTCTAATTCGTAAGCTAGGGCCTGAGGCAAGAAAGTGGATTGATGGCGTCACTTGTGCCGGCGATACCGAACCAATCTTATCGGATTCAGCAAGGCTGTCAGCGCCACCTGTGAGGCGGGAAATGCCCAGCACAACTGGTGAGTAAAACTCAATGGAAAACAAAAATTTGTGGATCGTACGTTTCTCATTGCAGAAATAACTGAGCTAACTTCGGTGGATAGTGTTACCTCTACCCATGTGGAAATGGATAATGCAGTCACATCTGTCTCATCAACTACTGTGGCTCCGTCTTTACCTCCGTAAGTGTCTTCTACAGAAACGTAATTTGTAAATTAAAATTTACAATTACAGAAAGAAGAAGATTCCCTCAGTGACTCCTTTACTAGAGACAGCACCAATTCAGAAGCCATTGCAGGCAGTTTTAAATGCACAACAGAATTCAAAGCCCGAGGAGAACGTTCTACATCAGCGAACCACAGTATTGGAGAAAAGAAATTCAGTTTCAGCCCAAACGGATGCCAACATTGGAGCCATAACGACAGCCAAGAAACAGGAATGTAACAATGTAAAACCGGAGGAAACAAACCTTAGAGAACGACGGCAATCCACTAATCTAACAACATCAGATTCTACAAAAGACCGAGTGGTACTTCTATACTTTGGACATTAGGTTCTCTTATAAAAATCGTATTTTTAGGAAAATGGCAGCCAAACCCCTACTTCAAAACCAAAGCATAATCAGAATCATCGAAACTCATCAACAAATATCCTCTCAACATCGAGCACAGATCTAAACAACGCCTGCCCGCATGGACCGCATGTCAAAGCCAACAATATATCAAAAAGTTCGTATTTAAGACTGGCAAATTGCCATTTTATTTTTATTAATACAATATTGCTTTTAGCCCCAATTGAAAATAGACGCGTCAGTATGGGTGCCGGACTCAAGTCCGGCTTTGTAGTCTCACAGAGTGACCTTTGGGATACACACACCCTCTCTCATGCTAAGCAACACTCACGACAATCACCGCGCAACTATCCGAATCCTCAACGCTGTACAGAACATAGTCACATTGTCCCATATGACCAGACTACATCACCAATTCAACGATCCGTGTCGGAGAAAAATCGCAACAAGCATCGACACAAGCCCCAAAAGGGTACAGTCTGTCAGAGTGAAACAGATAGCGAGCGCGAGAAGGAGCCAACTCCACCGGCAACACAATGCGTGCAACAACGAAAGTTGGTGAAAACTATTCAACATGCCGCCCATCATCACTCGTCACCAAATGTTGCACCCGATAAGCGCAAGCATCGCATTAAAACAGAATCAGCAATGTATGGCGCCAGTTCGGAGTCAGAGTTACTGGACGGCGAGACTGCAATCTTGCCGATTTTCAGGAAACTACTCACAGAGAAGCAGCCGCATTACAGAGGCCGCAGTGTGGTTGGACAGAGTTGCCCAAATATATCCATTAAATGTGATATAGTTGAGTATTTGTAAGGACGTGGGAATTTATCGAGACCGTTGTCTAGTACCTACAAGTATATAGGTACATAGATTAAAGAACCGAAGAGCTATTTACATTATATACCTACCCATGATGTATCTATGAACAAAGAAAAGCAATTTGCAAGTGCAATAAATAATTCAATTTCAATGCAGTTTTAATTCTTAATCTGTGTTTCAGTTCACATTTTAATCCTAGGTAACAGCTTTCCAGATGCTTAACATACAAAATAGAATTCTGAAACGCTCAAGAAAAAAGTTTTAAATTTGATTTCTTTCTGCTTGTGAAAAATGTTGCGTATACGCCTCCGAGTACCGCAGGAGTTAAAGTTTTAAAATTGTTGTTTTTGCAACTAAGTATCTTCTTTTAACTATTCATCTATATTTTAAACCAATACATAGGCTTTGAATGCTGTAGCACGGGGACCCAAAGTTCTTATCCAAAAAAGATCCCGGAAAAACTACATAAAAATTACCGAAAAAAAGTTTTAAGAAAGCTGGAGGCTCTTTAAGACTCCTCGCTCAGGATTATCCTTCAATGTAAGTGTGCTATCCAAAACCAGCTTGATCAGCACACGGAAGTGGCCTTAACAATACAGCCCAAATGTCTATCCTCAAAATAAGCATAACCATTTCGTAACAGTAACAGAAAAGCAGCACAGCAATAAATTTGCAATTTGCATGAGACAACAGGAATTTTCGGACAGCATTTTTTCATGGGTCGGAACGGCCTTGTTCTCCCGACAGAAATCCTTATTAAATCATTTCTGCTTAAATTTTGCATTTGTTGCTTGCGAGTGGTAGTTGTGTCCGCAAAATGAGTAAGAGGTTTATAACGCAGTTTATAAAGGGTGATTTTTTTGCTGTTTGGCTTTTCAGTCTGTTTTATTTAACAGTTTACGCGTGATTCGTGACACGTGTCAAAGTAAAAATGCTAGTCAGCATTGCCATTTCACCATGGATAGACTTACTCCCGAACATCTTTTGCAAATTATTTAATTTGATTATCAAAAATCGTGCTCAGTAAAAAATGTGTTTAGAGCACTTTGTCCATTTTATGGTCGTCGTAATCGTCAATGGTGCTCTGGCTATCGTTCGATGATTTTCGACTTTTTTTTTTGCCCAAAATGGAAGAGCTGGGTTTGGTCGACGTGTGTTTTCAACAGGACGGCGCGACATGCCCACAGCACGCGAATCCATAGACAATTGTTTTTAACCTGTGAATTGACCGCCTAGATAGTGCGATTTGACGCCACTCGACTATTTTTTGTGAGGATACATAAAGTCTCTCGTCTACATGGATAAGCCAGGAACTATTGCCTACATAACTCGTGTTATTGGTGAGATACCAGTTGATATGTTGGACAAAGGATGCCAAAATTTGACATTCCGGATTGACCACTTAAAGCGTAGTCGCGGTCAACTTTATAAACGCTTAAAAAATTACCCATTATAAACGAAGAAATGCGTATAAAGAGGTGCGGAGCTGTAACAGACTGCTAGAACTGCTCATCATCATCAGTTGGAGACCAGCCGGGAGAAACATTGGCCTCTCACAAAGGAAAAGAAACCCATGATCAAAAACATTGGGAGATGCTAGTCGATAATCAATGTACGGAGAAAGAACTAGATAAGCGGTGTTCCCGAAGAATAATACGAGGCAGGTTAAGAGGAGCAGTGAATGATTTCATGGAACTTCAGGATGAAATGTGTTTTTGGAATAATTATTATTTTGATTTTAATAAAGTTCAATATTGCACAGATTTATTACTAATTTTCGGCTTAATAAAGTAGCTTTTTTATGTACATTTTCTTTAAAAAAATCTTGCGACGTGCAGCAACCGAGCTATGAAATCCGCAATGATTTTGATACGGACGAAAATGTCATTTTGTTTAGGAAAAATTCGATTTGAACGTTTTTAACAATACAATGAAACTCATTCACATTACCCACAAGGGGACCTGTTGACTTTGCGGATTTGACGATATCGAAATTTTTTTAAGTTTCTCGTAGATATGTATACGTACATAGTTCGTAAAAAATGTGGAACTGGAGATTTTAATCAATTCTGATATTACGATGATAGGGGAATTAAAAAAAGTAGGTCTCGCAATTCTGTCCGTCCGTATTTCTGTTTGTCCCATAGCTCTAAAATCTAAATGCTTGGACGGATTTGTTTCAAACTTCGTATTTAGAGTTTTGGGGCTCACCGCTAGGATGCGTTTTTTTCTTTTCTTTTTCTTACGACGATATAGAAATTTTTTTTTTTATAAATAATTCCCCCCGGCTGATTGCATGATAGGGGTAGTTAACCTGGGACCGAATCGTCTCCTTCGTGAATGAGTAACTTTATTGTTTTTATTTCGCCGTTAAATTCTGCATTTTTCTGTAAACGTACAGCTAGTTCACGGTTGCGGCGATTTGACCCTTCAATGAGACAGAGAAGAGAGATACGTTGTACAACAAACGTTCTCACATCCACCTACATGGGGAGCAAACATTTCAACGAAACAATAACAACTTACATGAAACATAGTTTATTTATCACAGTTAAATTTACATAATACAAATTATGCGATTTAAGTATTTCACTGTCATGTTTTGGCACAATAAACACTTACTTAAGTACATATTGTTATGTTATCGCAAAATAACTGAAGACTTATTTATTATTTTTAAGAATACGTTATACACAAATATAACTCATTTCTTTTTCCTAATGTTCAACACATATACATAATATTTCAGCACAATAACATAGTATTTAGTTTTTTATAATATTGTAATTAATATATGTAAGTATTACTTTGCTTGGATTTTTGAGCATTATCAAGTTTACTAATTTTAATTTATTGTTAAATTTGTTTAAATTTTTTCCTGGACAACAATGTATTATTGCAATAGACCGTTGCTTTTGTTACAAACATCAACATTAACATTTAGTATATTTATTCGAATATAATTTGTTTAACTATTTATTCATTTACTTTAAACTTTGTTTAAATATTTAACAAACATAATGTATATATAAGTTTTATACCAACCATCAATGTATATAACCTGATTTTTAAGTTATTTCTATTATTAGTCATTTTCATTTGAATAAAAAACCGGTAAAAATATTTATAGGTTTGTGCACGTGCAGTTACTCTTAATTATTTTTTTTTATTCTTTCTTTTTTGTATAAAGTTTACGTTTATATATTTTACTTACCTATTACATATTATTCTCAATACAAACACAAAATGAAATCAGTTTAGATTATGCGCTGCCGTTATACCTTATGCGGATCATCAGACAGGACAACCGTTATAGCACTGCCTGTAGACGGACTTTGATAATCCTTACAATTACTTGTCGTTGATGCTGTACGAATAAATGCTCGATCCAAATCAATTGGCGGACGGGAACACTCTGACATGGGTTTTATTAGTGAATTCGAAGTCAGAGAATCTAACTCATGTGATTCAGAATTAAGTAGATCACCGACAGCTGAACTTGACGGTGTTAGAAGTTGTTCACTGGCAATGGCCTGACTTGGTTGCCTATATAAATGTATACATAAAAAAACAGATTTACATAGAATTAAAACCAATAAATAGTGCAAACTCGACGATTTGTAATTTATTTTGTATTGTTCTGCAGCAAACCCTATACAGCTGGTCATAGAAGAAACCATAATCCATTTAAGTCATACTCCAGTCATGTCCAGTCTTATTTATAATTTAGTCGGTGGAAAAAAAAACTTTATTGACTTGCGTAGCTATGGCCTGCAATCTTGAAACGCTTTTAAATTCATCTGGGAATTTTTTGGACGTTTGGTAAACAAAACGAGTTAAGTGAGAAAAATGTAAGTAGGGGATAGGAATCCCGTTCAAACTTGGTGAGTGTCTTTAAATAGCTCAGCCTGAATGCAAAAAATTAAACTCAACCCCGACATCTTCTCTCATCACCCTGTGCAGTGCCGCTTTATATACGTCTAGTTTCTTTGAGTGTTATTGCCGGGACCCGTGGATTAACAGCTTAGGGTAACGAGTTTCAGAAAGGTTGCGATTGAAATCATACTACTTTTGCTCTTTTCGATTATATTTGGGAAAGGAAAATCTATCGCACGTCCACATGACGGAGTCGGTTAGACCGAAGTTATTGACCCAATTATAGCTGTGCCTAACGTGTTTTACCCGTCACATCTAACTTAAAAATCCAAAGGAGTTGGTTACACAACCAAGGATTTAGGCACTCAATTATGCACCAAGTGTGGAAGTGTATGAAGGTATTGTTAAAGAGTATGGTAGAAACGACAGGTATCCTAATAAAAAAAAAACTATTAACTATGCCACTTACCGTTCATAATAACCGATGCCATTTTTCGCCTGTCTCTTCTTAAACTTTGGGATGTTAAACTGCATAAAACCATACTGCGGTCCAATCAGCTTCAACATGCTAATTAAGAAAAACGTTGCATATAACCAACTCACTGTCATCACTACAACCAAAAACGCTCCAATTTGTATGTACGGCAATACATCTGATGGCAACATTAGTGCTCCCGCCAGACCTGTAGTTAAAGCAGCCATTGCAGTCGGCGCAATCAATCTGGACAACGCAAACCTAGTTGCTGCATCTCGCTCCTTATTCGTTGACAATCGATAATGAATGCCATAGTGCAAGCTGAAATCTACCGCCAATCCAATTGCTGTGCTCACTGATACGCTTTCCAAAATGTTCAATTTCCAACCGAGAAGAATTAGAATCGCCACTGTGGTGAATATCGTCAACGTTACGGTTAATACTGCATAGAAACTTATTAAAACATTCAGCGTGACAAACAGCAACACTATCAAGCAAGCACCCATTGACAAGGCAATAGCAATTACAGTTCCCTTCGTAAGAGTGTCCTGCAAGTCATAGAAACTCAGTTCACTAGTGAACCAACCTCCTTGCATTTCAGGAGGTGCAGACTTTAGTTCACCATCAAACCACTCTTGCACTGTATGAACAAACTCCCTCACAGTTGGGTAAGCCATCGAATATGAGACATTACTTTCGAACTCAATAACAAGTGCTTTTACGATAGGAGATAGCCGTGCAGCTGTAGAGTTTTCATTTGGCTGATGATGATCTGGTGGAGCAATAAATTTGGGCCCCGCAACACCACGTATAAAGAACTGGCTTGGTGTGGCATAGAGCGATGATATACTCAATGGAAGGCAGTATTCGAAAACTTCGGGTGCGTAGGGAAATTTCGATGTGTCACAACAGGGTGTTCGGTCTGTACCATCCATGCTGTCTATGCACCTGAAATGGAAACCACAACGCATTACAGTTAGAAATTACATATTTGGAGTTTTACTTACATACGACTCATGTAGGAGATAAAGTTCTCTATAAAACAATTTGGCAAAAGCATGCCCAATGTAAGCTGATAGAAGGGCTGCTGTTTAATACGTTTACAAAAATCGAGCAGCCATTGTTGTGAAGCCATCGACGATACATTAAAATTATTGTCGAAATGTAGTATCCCATGCGAGAAGGGATCTGAATAGTCACCATCGTCTATTGGGAGCACGCCCCATACAAACCTCATGGGTAGCTTATCTATGGACTAAAAGAAAAAGAATTAAAACTGCTAAAATCAAACAACACTCAGAATACTTACTGGAAGCATCTTTTCGAACCAAAATTCATTCTTGAATTTTGAATCGTATAGCTCGAATGGATGCGAACTTATGAAAAGTTGAAAATTGGAAGATTCAGGCAGCTGAATGCCAGGATAATATAAAACAATAACACCGCTACAAATTCCAATAGCACCTGTTAAGTAAATTGATGGGTTGTATTAAGAAGAATATTTTAAGTTCGCCATGACAGTGTCTTATACAATTTTAGAAATCGTGTAAAAACAACCTCAGGTTGATTCTTCACATGTTTAAGGTTCGTTCATCAGAACACATAAAACAAAAGCAAGGAATCTCCCTAACTCAACCACACATCTTGAAATTATTAAATAATAGCAGATCGACATAGTGGATCTCAAGTTTTACAAATTATACATTGTTTTCCATTACGACACCTTTTGCGAATGTCTTACAAACATCGGAGAGTATGACTTGCAACTTCTTTTTCTCTGCAAAGGACAGGTTAGACCAATCCTGGAATATTGTTCCCATATATGGAATTCGGCCCTAAAACATTGACATAACCTACTTGACAGCAAACAGAGACGAGCAGTTCGACTTATTGGAGACCCTACATTCACATCGAATCTACAACCGTTGGTGCACAGAAGACAAGTCGCTTATTCTATAGGTACTTCCATGGTAGATGTTCCGAGGAACTCAAAGACATTATCCCTCGAAATGCAGCTGTTGGGCGCCCCACAAGACAGGCATCTAATGCTCATGATCATGACCATACAGTACACTTGACAACCGCGACGACATCAATTTTCCAAAACTCCTTCTGTCACAAGACAAGCAAATTTGGAACTCGCTTCCTGGAGATATATTTCGAGAAAACAACAATTTGCTACAAACTGCAGAACTAACATACAAGTATTTCGGGGCGCTGATGAAGCGTTATAGGTTCGCCTTTCCCGGGAGTAGTATTTAGAAAAAAATATCATTCGTTCGTCATAGAAGTTTAAATCCTTTTGGTTGTTTAACACCATCAGAACTGCACTTTGCCTTTGTCAGTAATTTATCACACTTTCCCTAACTAAATAAGATGTTTACTTGTAATTCTCTTTTCAATTAAAAATTCTGATTACACTCTTGCTTCCTAAACTAGGTATTTCAACAAAAAATGTAAACATTTATCTTCTTAGGAAAAACAAACTTACCAAATAATACCACCCACACAATCGGGCATTTCAGAACGGCACCAGCGATGAACTCCTCCAAACGAGTGCACATTCGATTAATTGACTTGTTGATCTTCTGAAGAATCGTCTTAAAAAAAAACGTTCCACAGTCACAGGAGATACGTTCCATTATGGAAACAGAGGCTGGCAACCATGTCACCATCAGCCAAAAGTTACAAATTACAACAGTTCCGGCAAATACACTAGAAGTACACAAAACTATTACCTTTCTGCCGTACATCACACGCCAACACTTTGCTTACCCAAAACACTTGATTGATGTAATCGAGCTAAAATAAGACGTATAGAAAGCCCCAGCTGTTGTCAGCGAAGTAACAAACATTGACAATGCTGAATGACGAAGCGTTGCTGCCATCAAATATTGCAATGTTTCCGTATACTCTGTATCGATCACAGACATAGACTGTGAGTTCATGCTGGAAGATTTTGTTATACGCTCCGCTAATATGCATCGCCATATCTTAACAAAAATAAATGCATCATCGGCACCTATTCCTATGGAATAAAGCTATCAGTAAAGGTAATCTCAGTAAGAACAACTTTACAACTTACCAATAATCACAACCACAGCAAGTAGATTCATAAATGGGAAGAAAGTCATTTCGAATACTTGGGTGTAAATAAAATAAGCTAATCCTAGAGAGAACATCACCGCTATGCATGTCATTCCAGTCACAAACAGAGACGACGTATACAACCACATACAGACCATAACAAAGAAACCGCCCAGCGCCACTAACCAACCATCCGAAAGAAGGCTTTCATCAAAGAGGGTGTTTTTTAGACCCAAATCCATAGCAGCCACTTGTACGAGCTCATTTTTTAAATCACTGAAATATAAATTTATTTGTTTTATATTTGGCATCAATAATTGTTTTGAAAGCTAAATAAAATGGACTGTGAACGACGTTTCTATGATACCACCTATGGAAAATCATTCTATACCAGATCGGGCAATAACTTCGCCCATAAATCACCGCCTATACCAGAGGACGACCCCAATCTTATCCCAGTCCATTTTGCCAATAACCTCAAAATCAATGGCACTCCTATCGAAAGTAACACCTGGAAGCAGCCATCTCATCCCGAGGAATATGCAGCATTTTTAGAAAGGCTCAAATTAACCAACAAAAACGTATTTGAAAAATTTTACTCGAATCCCGATGTGGATTTCAACCAAGTGGAAAAATCAGCCAAGGAATCGAAGTTAACAACATATCAATCGAATTACTCTCCCGAGCAGTATGTATCAAAGAAAGATGGCCTTAAATGGCCACGCAGTAATTTGGATACTTCTAAATACTTGTACCATGAAACCACTTACAGAACGTATTACAATAGAATTGAAGAAATCGACGAGATGCGTACGCTTTCAAATACGTTTACCCACCAACATGATGTAGAGAAATTTAAGAACGAGTTGCGTAAAATTAACAAAACTCCACAATCAACTTATTATGTATATCACTGCGCTCCGCGTATACATGCAATGAAGGATTTGGTCATAGCAGAAAAAATATTGCAGCCTCCATTAGATCGATACAGTCTGAGGAAAACTTAAATTCACATTTTATCAAAATACCAATACTCTCCTAGCCAGCAGCTTTTTTGAAAATGTATTCAAATTTAATTCTAAATAAAAGAATATGGTAAATTTCCTATACATTGTCTTTTTAAGGTAGGGTGAACTTACTTGACTACTTTTAGTTGCGCATTGAGATGTCATTTTTAGATGTGAATGTGATAGCATTTCCAAAGTTGACAAAATACTTTTCTACAAAAAAGCCTAGCTGTCTATTCTGCCGCATTCGTCGTTGGGGGGTTGGGTGTCGTTTCAGTAATGGTTGCGCTCGGACAAAAAGCGGAGGAAAAACAGACATCTATCACGGTGACAGCTATAGAGAGCAGGGCAGCGCTTATAGATTAGTCATACGCGGGAGAATGACGAGAACGGCACACTGACGTAGATTCAGGATCTCCGAAATTGACACGATTTTTGACAATGTGCAATAGTAGCTTAAGAGCAAAAGCGTT
Organism: Cheilosia soror; assembly: GCA_949372485.1. Taxonomy (NCBI): domain Eukaryota; kingdom Metazoa; phylum Arthropoda; class Insecta; order Diptera; family Syrphidae; genus Cheilosia; species Cheilosia soror. Next base: position 92,313,741 of record OX443562.1, read on the forward strand.
TACAAATATTGGGGGTAACGAAACGTACGTCATAATATACAGCTATAACTTTGAGGTAGTTAGAAAATTCGTTCGAAATCGTATCCAATGTGCGGCTAGCCTTAGAGACTAACTATTTACATAAACTCTTTTGGATTTAGGTTATGTAGCAAAATCAGTAAAGGTCCTTAAACAATTTGAGCATGAACAAACTAATACCAATCCATTTACAAATTGGAAATAAATATTGTAAACAATATTGTACTTACGTATGGTCCCATTGATGAAATAATTCAAGGATTTTAGTTGTTTGCGCGACAGGAATAAATATCATAGCATACTTAAGAAATACATGCGATTCCTGCAAGCAAAAAACATTTCCACACAATATGTAAACACGAAATGCATCCAAAAATTATTACAGTATACTTATACACTTACATTAATTGTAATAAAATTTAAATCAGTCAAAAAATGTAAAATGTTGAAAACCGCGTTGTGACGGGTACATTCAATCGGTGCATAGCATCCACCCTCACTGCAGTCATAATTTAGCTTCAGACTGTGATAATATTCGTAGCATCCTACAAGAAGGCTTTGTACAGCTGCAACATCCTCATGCTGAAAATACAAACCATTTTTAATACTTCATACGAAGGAACTCACTGACAAGAAGCCTACAATCAAATCAAAGCACGAGGACTTATTCGAAAGCAGGGACACATAGTTTGGAATCGACCAAGGACGGCAACAATTGTCCGTATGCATCTCCTTCTGGCAAAAATCTGAATACATATCCACCGCTACTATCTGCTCTTCTAGTTGGCACATTGCTAGCAAAGCGTTGACATCAAACAGAGAATCCGTTGAATTGGGGCCAATCCTCTCAACAACAAAATGCGAGAATTCTTTATCTAAAATAAAAGTTGATTAGTTTCTTTGGCAATAACAACAAAATAGTCCTTACTCGGTGGCCCGCAAAAATACCCATCGATATTTATGTGAGTTCCAGTATTAAATGGAGATGGCGGTGGTGTCGATTGTTTAAGGAAGCGCCAAGTGGTTATCTTCGCATCTACTTTCTCCTGTTGATCTTCTTCGTCGACAAACGACATATTGCGTCCATAAGCAAAATGATGATGTTCCGATCCAATATCGGTATCGTTTTCTGAGGGATGATCTCGAAAGACACCAGTATCACCATTCCATTCGGTGGGATTAGCGTCCACCTCGGCAACGTCCCATTGTCGTTGCGTCACATTTTTTCGTCCGTGTTCCGCATTGTACTTTTTTTTGTTCTTCTTCTTTTTACGGTGACGCTGACGCTTTCTCTGGTAGGCTCTAAACTCTTTAGTCATATCGTCATTAAAGTCTTGCTGAAATGAGGCCAAATCATTTGGATTTGCGACCAACTTTCCAGATGGTCCAGTTTCCTGCCACAGATTCCTCCAGGCAGTTAAACGTTGTCCTATTTCGGTACCACGAGACTCGAAACCCTAAAGAGAGTTCTTTAGGGGATATTATTCAATCTATATCGATTCTTCTTACCAAAGTTGGATCATCAAAATCTGGAAAATCTTTAGTAATCAATGAGACTATAGTGCACGCCATACATAATACTCCAACTGCCAAAACCATTAAATATGGTCGACGAACCAAAAACGAGTAGTACCACTTCATTTCGGCTGAGCATTGGTGATCTTTTCATTGACAATCCAAATTTGAGGAGAAAAAAAGAAACAAAACAAAAAATTGTTGCTTATTCTCGTTTAATGTGCTTCGCCATTTTTCTTCTATGTAGATAATGCAAACATAGAAATTTAGAACTGCCCAAATTTATGTATTCAACAAGTGAATATCTGCTTTGCAATGGGTTTTAGCAAAGTTACGAACTTATTTAAATGCTTATCGCATTTTTAATTGATGAATTCAATTTATCAAAAGGAACAAAACATTTATTGGACTTTGCGAAAATTTGTAACAAAAAAAACGGTAGAATATGTATAAACAATTTTGACAAATGTCAATTGGTAAAATTTGGGAGACTGTAGAAAAAAGCTTTTGGCATAAAACTGTTTGAGAGGAGCTGGTACATTAAGAGGACGACTGCATTTGTTTGGATTCTCTTTTGCTTATTAAGGTGTGTTTTATTGAACATCTATCTATGTGCATTTAAAGTAATAGTAGGCGTATTTTTTTGGGAAGTGAGTATAACAAAACCAAAAGTGAGTATAACAATTTTGCATGTAAAACCAAAAGTGAGTATAACAAAACCAAAACTGAGTATACAAGTTTTGTATATCAAAGTAAAAGTGAGCTAGCTATAGATTCTCAAAAAAATACGCCTAGTGAAATCGAAAACACATACAAATTTTAGCCGAATTGGACGCCCGGTTTTTTACTTCCTCACTCTATTAAAGAAGAGAACTTTTTCATGCCCATGTCAGAATTATGTCTGAATGTGCAAAATCTACCTTTCTCAGTGGACACAACTTTCAGTGGAAGGATTGTATGGCCAGGCTATGCACTATTTCAGCAAAGTACGAAAAGTATACTCTTCAGCACGCAATTACAGCAACGGCACTCTGCTTAAAACTTCCGAGAATAACAACAGGTAGGTATTTATCCCAAAAGGAAGTCAATCTTTGGTGTGAAAACTATACCGACCACAAGATATACAAAGCGCTAAGTAATAATACAATTATTGTCCAACACAAAGATCGCACATGAAATTTTATATCCAAAATTTTTGATTTTTGTCTGTGAGTAAAGACAGAGCTATGGGCAAAGCATTCTTGTACCTACGGCTTATAATAGAGGGTATAGGCTGAATGGTAAGCTGATGGGCATTGCTAGAGTGGCGAGTATTGGGCATAAATGCAGCTGGCGATTTCATTTAGGTACTATTAATTTAAATTCTTTAGCACGCAATTACAACAACTATAGGCTATGAGAATCTATAGCTAGCTCACTTTTTCTTTTACAAGCAAAATGTTTATACTCACTTTTGGTTTTACATGCAAAACAGGCCTATTGTAGCCAGATCAGAGAGGGTAAAATATTTTGTACTTTTGACACTCATTGTATAATATAGCATAAAGTGTCATAGATTTCCCTTTGTGTGTGTTTAGTGTTCTTCCGCCAGGTACAAAATACCTACATCTCCTGTAGGTGAACTAAAATAAAATACAAACATGGCTGAAAACAAAAATGTTCTTTGTTTTTTTTAATAATCCGTTACAAAATGACTTGAAGCATGGATAATATTTTTTGTACCTACATAATATTTTATTTAATATATTCAAGAAAGAGATAAACCAATAAAAATGTACACATCTTACAAGCTGTGTTACTTCTTGAAAATTTCTCCCTATATCTGTGGTTGATGATAGCTATTGAAGATGGGGATCTGTCAAATCCAATCATTTGGAACGCATGTCAAGGAGAATATAAAATACAATTACCTAGGTATTGTCAAAAAGTGAAATAATTCGTATTTTTTTGTGAATCTATTGCTAGCTCACTTTTACTTTTCCATGCAAAACTTGTATACCTACTCACTTTTGGTTTTACATGCAAAATTATTATACTCGCTTTTGGTTTTGTTATACTCACTTCCCAAAAATTACGTCACCTATCTATTTGTTTGGGAAGTGAGTATAACAAAACCAAAAGTGAGTACATATAACAATTTACGCCTCGTGTTTTCAATCATGGGTTGATTTTGATGGTAGTGGTACCTGGGTACATCGTGGCCCAGAATACCTTCCACATTTAATAGATGATATGCATGGCAATTCTGTATGCCATTTTTTGACAGTTGTCAGTATTTTTTTTTCTTTTGGCGGGATACGAATACGACCAATACCATTATTGTCTTCAATACACAATTTAACAAATTCTCTTTATCGAAAAACTAAACTAAAATTGCTATCGTTGAAATGAAAGTATCCCTTGAATGGAAAAGGCGTGTAAAAGCAGAATATCTTAAAATCCGACAAAAAAAGCGATACAAACGTGCTGATGAAATCAAAGAATTATGGATAAAAAACTGGTGAAACCACTTTTCTTTAGCAATAGAATGTCTTTTAAACTTTTTCTACCCTTTTAGGGATGAGCACAACTACGATGAGCAGGACATATGGTGCGAATCGAAGGTGTGGGATCCTCAACCTATTGATACACCGCACATTGATTGTATGAAAAACGCCGAAATCACTACCAGTGATGGTGTTGGACCACAAAAGGTGCCTATATGCATGATTAATGCCGTCACTCCCATCCCAACCATGTATACTTGGGCCCCAACTCAACAAAATTTCATGGTTGAAGATGAGACTGTACTGCACAATATTCCATATATGGGCGATGAAGTTCTCGACCAAGATGGTAAATTCATTGAGGAACTTATTAAGAACTACGATGGCAAAGTACATGGCGATAAAGATCCTTCGTTTATGGATGATACAATATTCATTGAATTGGTTCACGCCCTCATGAAGAATTACACAGAGAATGAAACTGATGAAGGAAGCGAATCCCCGTCAAAAACAGAATTGGTTAAAAAAGATTCAGAACCTACTGAGCAGCAAAAAAATCATCCCAATCCTTCGCCCACTACAGAAAAACTTGCTTTTCCACGACCAATTATATTCCATGCAATCAGTACTAATTTTCCAGATAAGGGAACTCCCCAAGAGCTCAAAGAGAAGTATGATCATAGCCATATCTATTGTATCCAAATAATCAATGTTTGCTTTTAGATATATTGAGCTTACAGAGCGTCAAGATCCGGAGCGTCCCCAGGAATGCACTCCCAACATCGACGGAGAGAAAGCTGAGAGCGTTTCACGAGAGAAGACTCTGCATTCGTTCCATACACTTTTCTGTCGTCGTTGCTTTAAATATGATTGTTTTCTTCATCGTAAGTTATGCAATTTATTCGTCCAATCAATCTATTTAAAGTTGCCTACCATTATAGGTTTACAATCTAGTCACGCGGGGCCGAATCTGCAGAAACGCCGATTCCCTGAGCTGAAACCATTCACTGATCCCTGCGGGAATACTTGTTACATGCTTTTGGTTTGTCTTTCTTATAGATAATAATAGAGCAAATTGAAAAGTTTTGCCTTTTTTTACAGGAAGGAATGAAAGAAAAGCTGGCTGCTGATAACAAGTCTCAAGCAGCTGATTCTGGAAATGAAATCAGCTCCGAAGACAGTAACGATAGTAACAGTCAGTACAGCAACAAGGAATTCAACGCGGAGAACAAAGAAAGCAATAACCTCTGTATAACGGCGTCATCGGCGGAGATCAATTCAATGATTAGTGAGTATACCAAGTGATTATTTTAATTTTTTCACTTTCCAGGCCACATGATGCTTTAAATCATTATCCAAAATGACAGATCTTTGGAGCAATATGCAATCAAGCGTTGTTGAAGCTGTTACATAGCAAACATCAGCTAATTCGTCCATTCAGTGTCCTTGCATTCCAACTGCGTTTAACAATTTCCCATTTGGTTTCTAAAGTTTTTGTTTTCTTTCAGCCGACATGATGAACACAACCAACACCAAATGCGATTGGACCGGTGCTGATCAATCTCTTTTTCGTGCTCTGCATAAGGTTTTCTTAAAGAATTATTGCGCTATTGCGCAGGCTATGCTCACAAAAACTTGTCAACAAGTAAGTAAACACATTCAATTATAATTTCACTTTAATCATTATTTCCCGTTAGGTATATGAGTTTGCTCAGAAGGAAGCTGCTGATTTGATTATTGAAGAATTGCGTCAAGACTTCACACCGCCACGAAAGAAGAAGAAGAAGCAACGTCTTTGGTCGCTTCATTGCAGAAAAATTCAACTGAAAAAGGACTCGACGTCGAATCACGTCTACAACTACACACCCTGCGATCACGCTGGGCCGTGTGACGCTAACTGCTCCTGCATTCAGACGCAAAACTTTTGTGAGAAGTTCTGCAACTGCAGTAGCGATTGCCAGAATCGCTTTCCCGGGTGCCGTTGCAAGGCACAATGTAACACCAAACAATGTCCCTGCTATTTGGCTGTACGTGAATGCGATCCAGATCTTTGCCAGACTTGTGGTGCAGATCAGTTCCATTTGACCAGAATAACCTGCAAGAACGTCAGTGTGCAACGCGGATTGCGTAAGTGTAAATACGACCATTACTCGTCTAGAATCGGATTGTTGTAATACGATTTTCATTTACAGACAAACACCTTCTAATGGCGCCCTCCGACGTCGCCGGTTGGGGTATTTTTCTCAAGGAAGGTGCTCAAAAGAACGAATTCATTTCGGAGTATTGCGGAGAAATTATCTCACAGGATGAGGCCGACCGGCGGGGTAAGGTTTACGACAAGTACATGTGCAGCTTTTTGTTCAATTTGAACAACGACTTTGTGGTCGATGCAACGCGCAAAGGTAATAAAATTCGCTTCGCTAATCACTCGATCAATCCAAATTGTTATGCGAAAGTTATGATGGTCACTGGTGATCATCGGATTGGAATATTTGCAAAGCGAGCAATTCAGCCGGGTGAAGAGCTCTTCTTCGATTATAGATACGGACCGACGGAGCAATTGAAGTTTGTCGGCATAGAGAGAGAAATGGAAATTGTTTAGAATCATAAGGAGAGGAACAATCAAACACACATTTTGTAGACATTATAAATATGAATAACAATTAAATGACTTTATTTCTAAAATTTGTTTGGGTTGCTTACGACTTAGAGACTTTCTGGCACGTTAGCGATAATTGGTTTCGGACGCGCCTTGAAAATTAATTTCCTGGTAACGATGGCTTTAACCTTGAATTCAGTGCGTTGCACAGATTTATTCTCGATCGCTGCGGTCGTATCGAGGATGGTCTGATCAGCTGTGGTATTCAGTTTGGACACATCGTTTACGGTGGAGGTAGTGTCAGAGAGATTTACGCCTTCGTTGGTTTTCGATTTCTCTAAAACGGCGTAGGGTTTGTCCATTTTTTGCTCTCTTCCCTGGAGCATGTGGTGGCCAATAATCATTATCTGGAAATGAAGGAAAGCCAGAATCCTTAATTAAGTGGTAGGTAGAATAGGGTAAACGTTAAATAGCGATAACGATAATATTGAGCTATAAGTTTTTACATAGCACATTGCTGGAGTTCATACTCCCGTTTTACTTGTACGTGGAACAGCAGTCATATTCAAAATTTTTTTGTATTCGCATATCATGGAGTGAACTCTTCTTATCTCGGTAATTCAAAAACAATTATTTTACATCGACAAATGCGGCATCCTATTGACCAATTAACTATCTTTTAAAATACCTACATATTGTGCAACAGGTCGATAAAGATCTTCGGCCTGGCTGTCACAGTCATTAGTACATACAAGGTACAAAGTGCTGCATTATGCGCTTCTTGACCAGAATTTAAAATACACCACACTACTGAATATAGTCACGAATTACTTCACCAACAGAAAACTGAGGTACTGGACTAGATATGGTGATAGATACACAGTGATTGAGCCTATGGAATTGAATGTTTGATGGACCTCTTCGACTCACGCTGCCAAACGGATTCAAGGTGATTGATTGGCATAGTAGTTTGCCATTCTACTTAACGTGTACGCCAAATAGTAAGGATACTGCTATAAAGAGTACACATGTGGCATTGCCGTCAGTACAGATGCACAATGTCAAGGAATTAGGTTAGTCTCTACTGTTCATTGTGCAAAAAATCTAAAGAGTTACACTCTACCTACCCTCTTAATCAGCAAAGTTGCTTTATCCCAGGCTAATTTATCTGACAAATCATCACTAATACCGTTTGTCAACTATCTACGTATAACCCACTCTATAAGAGACTTACCGGTTGACCATATTTGTTGTAGTACAAATCTCCAATGAATTGATTTGATAAGTCTTCATTACCGCGCGCTTCTAAATCACCCTGCAGTTCGATAATTGCCCATTCAGCCAAGCGTCCACCTTCTTCGGAACTAGAATGCAAAAAAGGATCTCTTCAAATCGCTATTAAATCGGAGATATTTAAACACCATCAACCAAATACTACAATATGTACAACCAATTCTAGTTCTCAAAAAAAAAAGTTTATTTTCAAAGAAAAAAAGTTTCACAAAATTTATCCACGGAATTTCTTGAACAGTGGGTGAACATTGCCAGCATTCTTCCGCTTGTACTCATAGTATACACCATCATCACCGCCCGACATTGATCCCAGGCCACCAGCTCTTTTGGAGACACCTGGCCGATAACCGATCTCGCCCGGTAGCTTTTCATCTTCACAATCTATGTCGGATGCGGCAAGCACCTGCTGCAGCAGTTGAGCTTGTTCCTCTCGGGTGCCGTACATCATGTCCGGTTCAGTGTCCATGCCACTTAGATGAGTAATAACCTTGTAGCTGTAGCCTTGGTTCACCAGGAACCGTTGGCGCTTACGAGAATAGCTCATTTCCATCGTATCCTGTGAAACGAGAGTGTAGAAGAATGCGTTGTACTCCTCGGCGATGGCACCTTTTTTCGCTCGCAAAATACGACCCAAACGCTGGGCCTCCTGACGCCGAGAGCCACCATGTGATGAAATCTGAATCAAAACGTTTGCCTCGGGCAAATCAAAACTGGTATCGGCAACTTTCGACACGAAAATAGTGTTCACCTTTGGATTGAACTTGAAATTCTGCAGAATCTGAATACGTTCGTTCTGTGACGTAGGTCCGTAGATGAACGGCTTGTTCATTTTAATGGCGTAGTGCTTCAGCGCGAACACGTTGTCACTAAAGACGATTGTCTTGTCGCCACGTTTTTCGTGATACTTTATTAAGAACTGACAACTGCGGAACTTTGAGGGGTTCATCACATAGAGAAGCATTTTTTTCGAGGTCTTTGTAGTGAGATATTCACGATAGAATTCCGGTGACATGGGACACCATACCTCGGCGCACTGTACGCGAGCGATGTATCCCCGCTTTTGTAACTCCAACCAGTTGGCTTCGTATAGTTTAGGGCCAATAAGGAAATTCAAATCAGCAATCTTATCGTCCTCACGAAGGAGTGTGGCTGTGAGACCCAGCTTGCAATGACTTTGAACGATGGTCAGCACTCGACGGAACATTTTCGCTGGGATTGTATGCACCTCATCGAGCACCATTATACCCCATTCTTGCTCCTGCAGCCATCTCATGGTTTGTTCGGCTTCCCATGAACGTTTTTGCGTGTGGGTGATCATAGAGTAAGTGGTTACCAATATGCCACAACCCATCGGTTTGTCCTTGGCCTCAGAAGTGAAACGACAAATCATACTGTCATCCGCTGTAGACCACATTTTGAACTGCTGTTTCCATTGTTCAACAGATACACCACTGTTGCAGAGCACCAGCGCTCGCTTTCGCACGGTGCAACAAGCAGTTACCCCAACCAGAGATTTACCTAGAATTGATGCAAGCTGTAAAAAACGCAACGACAATAAATCAATTCAAAAACTTACCAGCACCGCAAGGAAGTACAATAACCCCAGAGCGAGCTCTTCCATTGCCGAACATTTTACGCAAACTTTTCTCCTGATATGGACGAAGCACAGCAGCCGGTTTCAAGTCTATGTTTATGTCAGGGTTGTTAGTATCATTGCGAAAATCGTACTCCGCCAGCAAGGGATGCTCGATTTCAATGCAACGCTTCTGGATCACTTCTATCTTCTCCTGATTGACCTCGAACGAGACCGTTTTCAGGTTGATCTCATCCTCATCTTCTTCGTTGTCGATTTTTTCGTAAAAGTTTGTAATATCGTCGGGAACTACAGTAGCACCAGGCACAGTTGCATCCGGTTCAATCGATGTTGCAGCCCCAGCTGCGGCGCTAGTTCCAGCAACTGGCTTAGATCCAAATGCAGTGATGGCCTTGGAGTCAGTCGAACCTGTGATAAAGCCATCACCATCGTCTTCTTTCCGTTTTAAACGGCATGTCTGTATGACCGGATCCTTAAGAAGCTTCTGTAGTATTTCCGGGTGAGGACTCTCAATGAAGTATCTACGACGAGTTATATTAGTTTGGAAAGATATTTCCTATGAACAAACTCACTTATTATGTTTCAAGACAAGCTTAACCTTCCCGTACGACAGTGTGCAAAGACGTATAAACTCTACAATACCTTCCGGGATACTTGTCTTGCTAAGTCGCCGCAAATATTCAATTATGTCGTGAGTCTGAAGTCCTACAGATACAGCTGCATACAAACTGTAAGCAGTTAGCTTATACTCATGGATGTGTTCCGGACGGCAAACTGGTTCCGAAATTGCAATCAAAAAATCATGAGCGTGCTTATACACCGGCGAAAAGGATTCCAAAAAAATATGACCATTAGGAGCCACCCAAAGTGGTCGATTGTTATGATCTTGCTTAAGTTCCATCTGTTCTCGATAATCCTTTGCCCCGTATTCGTCCTCCAAGATTGACTCATCATTCTTTTCGGCGTTTTTCGATGCAGCCCCAGGGATACCATCTGTTTCGCTGCCCACGTCCCCGATATCGTCCTCTACAAGTTGGGTGTAGGCTTCATCTTCCTGGCGACGTTTCTTGCCTATAAATGTTTGGTCAAAATTGTTGTGGTGTAATTGGGCGTATGACGAACTTACCGAATCTCTCCCCACTGGATTTATCTTTTCTTACTTTTTTTGGTGGACCCATTTTGGTACTCATTTTCACTTTTGTGTGAATAAGAACTTTTGTTTAATATCTCGATTACAATAACAAGTTTTTTTTACTTTTCGCGGAAAATGCGGCACACAAATCCGACGGTCAACGAAGAAATGCGAAATGTCAAATAGACAACTTTTTATATTGAAAACTTTAATTGAAATGTACAAAAAAGTGAGAGATGTAGCATGTAGGTACCTAAGAAAAACAAATACAGTAAATAGCAGAGTACTTACGTTTTAATAAGAATTGGCATAGTTGTTATATTTCTTTTAATATTAATTCTAGTTTTAAAAAATAAAAACAAATAATTGTAGCGCCAAATACGAGTGCGTCCAGTGCGTTGAGGGCGTCGAGTTTGTCAAAGTGGGTCTAGCCATATTCTAAAAAGTCAGCGCTACACTAGTTACCCATAAAAATAGATTGGCAGCATGTGCGTGTTAGTACCTATACGACGTTCTGGTTTTTAATTACGCAAACTTTTCCACGATTAGTTCAGCTACCTCAGAACAATCGTCGGTTAATATAAAATGCTTTAATTTGTTAATTGTTTAAATTTTTTTAACTACATTATGTAATTCGCGAAAGGTTTTTTTTTTAATTCTATATTGCATTCAATGCACCTATTTGAATTAGTCTTTACTAACTGCTGCTAGTGACATGCCAGTTTCAATGAAGCAGTCATCTGCACTAGCCCTTTTGGTTCAGTGCGGCGAAAGTATGAAACCTCAGAACACAGTGCCATCTATTGTAGAAACATTCCAACTGCGCAAAATAACGAATTATTTTAAACTTTCTATAGCAGATGGCACACTCAGCAGTCAAATAAAAACGCACGAATTGCTCGATGATATTTGAGCGTTTTCGCTGCTCTCCACAGTGAACCAAAAGAGCTAGTGCTTATGTTTGCTTCAACGAAAAAATGGCTGCTAGCAGTCCATGTATAGTACTATGTCAATGGTTCGGACAAATAAATATTACGGTCATATGGTGTATATCAGGGGGCAGATCACGTAAAATAAAAACGATTGAACAATATCGTTTTCACGCATGCTGTCTCTATCATATCTATGGCAATAAACGTCATTTTACGTGATCTGCCCCCAGGTTTATTCGAAATTTGAGACCGACCATAAAATCTCCATTTTTTAACACGGATTTGAAACTGTTTCAACACATTTTAAACCGATTTAAGCCCATCTACGCGTAATGTCACATTTTATAAATAAAAAATGACATTTGACATATTAATTGGAAATTGCTTTAATTTGGGCATATTCAAGTATCTAGTTGACTTAAGTCGAATAGATTTGTCTGGACTAAGTGTAACCTGAACGCAAAAACTAACTTAATTGGTCGTGAACGTCAGATCTTGACGGGGGAGAATCTAAAGAAGAATATTCCACTCCACAAATCGTCACTTTTATTATCATTTTTAGATTTTTTTGGTTTTGTTTGTTTTGGTTAGGTATATCCACTAGCTTTGTGCTCTCTCAAGGCAAATTTGAAATGTCAAATTCTCCGCCGATGACATATAGAAATGTCAACTTAGTACTCAGTCACGAAATTCGTGACTAGATTCGTCGGCTACCCCTCCATAAACGTGAACAGAGAAAGCTGCTCACGTGACGAATCCCAGCTAATAAGAACTCAGAAACATCAAGTCAGTCAGCTGTCAGACTTACTAAACTAGATACTTGAACGTCCCCTTTGTTGTGTACCAATGTATTTTAGCATTTTTTATTAATTTTTAGTGCTTTAATATCTGAAAAGAGAAAGAACGTAAGATAAAATGTGGCGATAAGGTGAACGATGACAACGACAACGACAGCAGCGCGTGATCTCGAAAATTAGCCGAATGTTGCCTTTCAAAATGTAGATACCAATCTTTTTTCAGTTGAATATATTGAAGGAAATCCACGCTATCAAAATCGTTGAAACAAGCCCATTTGTAAATTAATTCAGTGTAGTCCAACCACATGAGAAAACAAAAATTTAACGAAAGAATTATGTGCTTCCAAGTTTCAGAACAATTGACAATCATCTGTTTGTCAGTGAAAAGGGGAGTGACAACAATGGATTCCGATACAAAAATCATACAATTTGTTTATAAATACAAAAATTATAATAATTCGGAAGAGGACGTCTTCCAAGATGTAACTATACCGTTTGATGGATGTCTGGAAGAAATTGTTTCCAATTTAATGAATAAAATGGACCCTATGATGCGTTATTTGGATGCAGGCGTTCGTAAGTTGCTGTGCCCACAAATGTTTCTTAAAGTAACACACTTATAACAACAGCTTTAAGAAAGGAGTTAGATGAATTCTTGACACGAGAGAACCAAAAGTTTTACGATGATCGAGATGAATTGCTTTTGCAAAAGGTTCGAGATGATGAAATTGATGTAGAAGCATCCATAAAGGATACAGAAAAGCTATACAAGGAAGAACTCATTCAATTCGCCGATCGAATTGGCCCCTCCGACGAGGAGATATTTGCGCAAAGTTTTCATAGGTACATACCTACTTATAATAAATTTAATTTAAAAGTTCGCAGCTAACTGTTCCTTTAGGCTATTTCGCTTAGACTCGTCATCGCTTGAAGTGATTCTGGCAAAAGAGAGAAATCATGCTAAAGTCATAGCTGACATGATGAATCAAATGGAAAAGGAGGTCGAGACTCTAAATTCTCATCAACAAGACGAAATGGAATCGATAATCAAACAACTAGATATCTCCACTACATCTGAGGACGTAAACAAATTGTTGGCGCAGCAGTATGCCACCCAAAACTACATTCGCCAGCGCTATGAATCTGAACTGGAAGCGAAGAGAGGCCACCAAAAGAATGAGTACCGTGAATGGATAACCAGTCAAGTGAGTAAGATATTTCTTCCCTCGCCAGAGGCGCCTTTGCCGCTGGGAAACCGCTCTTCAATGTACATCTCTCAAATGCCTTCAATGGAGGAGAGTTTCACGATCCACTTGGGATCACAGCTGAAGCATATGCACAACATTCGCATCCTGAGTGCTGATGTGACTGATCTCTGTAGCCCTTTGCACTATGATGAGAAGTAAGTATTTGAAGGCCTTTTAATGTGTGTATGGTGACAGTCTGTCTTTCCAGTTTGAACGGGTTAAACATGGCCCTCGGTTTGTACTCCAGCTCTTTGTGTGGTGTGGTGGTTCTAACTCCATCGACACAAGCACAGGCCAACAAGAATATAGTTAAGAACTCGAATATGTCGACAGAGTTTCACTTCGATCAAATCGATAACCAATTGGAACAGATTGAAACGGACACAAAAGAACTGAACGGATCCAATTCGAGTAGTCCGACTAAATCGAGTCCCAAGTTGAAGACGGGCGACTTTTTTATTACGAAACATTCCAATCTATCGCAGTCGCATGTGATATTTCATCTGATCTCTGATGAGCCATTCAATAGTCCGAGTGAGATAAATTCCCGTCATCCAGTCATATTAGGGTTACGCAATATTCTGAAGACCGCCAGCCGACATGACGTAACTACTTTGACCATACCAGCTCTACTGAGACATGAAATGTCGGAGGTGAGTGTAAATATAAACTGTGCAATATGAATAATAGCTCCCAAATTGCACAGGATATGACTGTACAATGGTGTATGCGGAGAGCTGAACTGGTATTCAAATGTGCAAAGGGATTCATGATTGAATCCGCATCATGGGGCGGAGCTGAGTTAAGGTAGAAGTTAATATGATCCTACTGAAAGCATTTTCTAATATTTTTGTTCCCGACAGCACTCTTCAACTTTTGTTGCCACACGATATTTCTGAAGAGTTATTTAATACCCTTGCCGGAATGGTTCCTCATGTATTCCGCGTTACTAATCCCAAGATTTTTGTCGATAAAAATAAGTGATCATGATCTGATCAGTAACTTTAACTTAAATAAAATAAAAATAATAGCTGAAGTGCGATTTATATGGCCTTTCACTTTTCAGAAGAGGTTCAAGCTCAAGGTAGGACCATACTAATTCTGGTGTAATAGGGAAATTTCGCTTTGTCGCCGCTTTTTGTCATATATTTAAAAAGTGTGACATATTTTTTCTGTCAAAATTGCCATATTTATATGTGAATGTAATTCCACCTTCAGTAGTGTGCGATTTGTCAGGGAAACCGGTTAGGTATCTTTCATTTACAATAAATAATGCCCCTTTTTTCTGAATTGGCGGTGGAGTTCGCTATTTAATGGAAACATCCGAGAGTAGAATGCTATGTGTGTAGCAGAGGTAAGGGAGACTCTTACCTCTGGTGTGTAGAATCTCTAACCAACAACGTGAACGTGCCATAAACTGTTATGTATGAAATGTTTTTATATTTTCTTGCCACAAACATTTTGAAAATGTATTTTGACGAAGATTGGCAGCACCTTTTTCGATGATTTTCATGGCAAGAGTGGGTGGTCTTGTTTTTGCGGTCAGGTACATTTTCTAGTCTAGTACATTTTCTCAGAAATTCTGCCATATGCTGGATTTACATAAACGCCACGCAATTTTGCATGACTTCAGAGAGTGAGATCCGATTTTCCACAGTCAAGACTACTGATGTGTAAGAGTGAGACCACGAGCCTAACAATTGTATTTAGGCCGCCATAACTTTTTTATGGAGATTTGTGTTCTCACTCTTACAGATCATTAGCCTCGACTGTAGCAAACGGATCTCTCTTTCTGAAGTCATGCAAAAATGCGTGGCGTGGTAATGTAAAGCCACCATTATAATACAGGAAAACCTGTCAAGTTGGCCACCTGCCGAATAGTAGCACCAAGAAAAGTGCATACAAATATTCCACCAAATACCTCCTTATGTTGACCACCTGTCTATCTTTTAACTTGGCCACACATTTATATATTTTAGTTAACTTTCGTACTAAATAACCTGTAAGTTAACCTGGCGATCGCACTTTTTTAAATGGGCGTTTAAAAATGTGCAGAACAAAATGTATAGACAATGGCCGCGTTCAATTTGCTTAGGCACCTAAATATTCAGGTGGCAGTTTATCATAAAACTTAGGCAGAAAATTTTGCCCAACACACGAAACTTGCCTGAATTTGAAGGCAAATCAACGAATCAGAGGCTGTTGACTAGCTAGGCAAAAGCGTTTTGAGCGCGGCCATTGCTAGAGGTAATTAAGGACCATTCACATGGGAGCGAACGAACGAATTGATGAAATGCGAATAAACCCCTTTTTATGCATTTATAAACAGAAAATTCAAAATTTTATTATTCAAAGATATCCTCCTCTTGAAATAAGGTTAAGCTCGAACGAATTTTTTATTCGCTACTTTGTGGAACGCGATTTAAATGATGTGGATTGTAAATAGACTGACAATTCGCGCCAGGGTGTTTTCGTTCGCGGCAAACATTTTGTATTTTGAAATTTCGTTATTTAAACTGTTAATAAACTTGTTTTCTTAATAAATTTTGATGGAATAATTAATTATCCTAATCTTGGAGTAGTAAAATGTGCAATTTTCTGTTTATAAGTGCATAACAAGTGCCTTGTTCGCATTTCATCAATTCGTTCGTTCGCTCCCATGTGAATAGTCCTTTAGATCTTCTTGGGATAGATTTGACTGAATTTCTACAGTTTGTGAATAGCCTCTGCCTTTTGTGAAAAATCAGGAAAAAACAATTTTTTTATAAACTATGTAATACTTTTCGTATTGGTTAAAAAAAACTATTCCACAAATTTTTGTTTGTTTTTAATAAATTAATAATATGGATAAAAGCGCAGTTTTTTTTGAAAGAAAATAGTTACCTGCCCTTATAAGTTGGTAAAAAATGTCTGCCCCACAGGTTGCCAACTTACGTAGGTTTCACTGTAGATACCATATTATGTGAGGTACAAAAAAAAAACAAAAGCTATCTCCCAGTTGTCGTATTTTTAGATAAGTCGAGAAAAGAAGGGTAGATTACACCGAAAATTCCACTTCTTTTCTATTCACTTAAAATCGACCTGTCTCGCCCGGCACGACTTTCATTGGTATGATAGGCATTATGCGGCTCAGCAGTGTACCCTTGCACTATCGCCCTAAATTGTGTCAAACTCAACGAACGATTTTTTTAACGACTGCTATCGAACAACGCGTGTCAACGCACTTCAAATAATTTTTAAAAACTGTCATGGCGTCACAAAACAAACTTACTACGCATCCTTTAATGTTTTTAATTGTTTGTGATTATATTTTCGTGAAATTGTTTGTGGAGTAAATTTTTAAAGTGTAAAAATATATCAAAAATAATCCATCTTGAATTACTGCTTATGTATTCACTAGCTATAACCCGAATTTGTTTCCTTTCTTATAACTCTTACTAAGTATAAATAAAACCAATTGCGCGGGAAAGTCATCGTCAGACGAAAAAAAAGAACAAAAATATGACTAAAAGAAAGAAGGAACCCCAGAAAGAAAATAGAGTTACAATAAAAATGTCTAATGGTAAGGTAACTAAAGCCAAGAACAAGGAAATTCCTTTGGAAACTCCTTCGAAAAGGAAAATACAAGTGAAACTTGCTCGAACTCCATTAGTGCAGAGACAGTCAACCAGAACCATTTTGCCACAGGAAATAATTTCTGATACAAATACTCTAGGAAAATGTCTACCGAAATGGACCTCGACACCGCTGAATATGGGAAATAAGCCAGCAGATAATCAATTTCGTTTGGATCAACTAATAAGAACGAACTTAAAGTATAATAATAATTTGTCTGCTCCGGAAAGACCCCCTTTGAGTCCTATTTTAGGGGACATTAGCAATCTAATTAATAATAATTCGAGTAATGTAAGTAAAAATAACAATTCTATTGAAGGTGTCGATAAGAATAAAAATAGGGATTTTGCATCCTCAAACATAACTGATCGAGCATCTAGGGCAAAATTACGTCTAGGCATAAGGGCACAAGAAAATGCAAATACAAATAGGACGGAACCTCAAAATTGTCCTAAAAGCATTCCCAGTTCCAGTAAATTCAAAGTCTTTGAACGTGATCCAATAAGTAACAACACGGGAAGGATAACTAGAAGACGATCGGTTGGTGTACCAAAAGTCGCTCAAATTACAAAGACCAACGATTTATTGGAAGTACCATCGAAATATAAAAACAATAAATGTAATAAACTACGCGTTCGACTATCTCGTAGCTCATTGGGGACGTCCAATCCCTTACTAAATGTGTCGTCCGCAAATAAGTCCAATGACACAGTAACCCCAAACACGAACAAACGACCAAAATCGGCTCTGCATGACCCAAAAGATGTATCATTTGTCAAGTGTCTAAGAGATGATTGGTCGACGACCAGCTTAAATGATACTCTTTCTCAAATTCAGCAGATTCGAGACGAAATCGTCCCTTTGCGTGCAGATAAACGCCAGTTATCGCCTCTTATCGAACTCAGCTCGTACGAGAGTAGTCTTTCTAAAAAATCTCAGGCAAAAACTTCTGCGAACGAAGATGACTACTCTAGTTCAGCGGAATTTGAAAGCGATAATGAAATGGAGAACAGTCGTTCCAAGCGAGCGCCAACATGGAAGGATCTTTCGAACAAATCAGCTAAATCAGCATCACGTACACTGAATCAGTTATCTCCGCATCACTTGCACAAGAGTCCTTCAATGAAAGTGAGGCTTCGAAGATTACGAATTCATACCAAGTCTCGAACACAGGATGCGAATGGAGTTGACGGTTCTGTTTCGAACAATAAGGACACTGAAGTAATCAGTGGAAATAAAAGAAATGATAAAGAGGGATCGAAGAATCTTAAAGATGTAAATAAAGAAGTGCCATCACAGGAAATGAGCATAAAGCAAGTTCATATAAATAATCCGTCAGAGGAACCTGCTGGTAAGTTTTCTTGATTTTTCCGTTTAGCGTCTTCACACCAGCCGAATCAAAAAGCTATAAATCGCACTTTCACAATTAAAAGTTCATTCAGGACTGACGGACGGAAGAAAATGTTGATACTCCGAATCACTAGCCCACTTGAATCGGGAGGGTTGAAGGGGATTCGGTTGGTGTGAAGGCGGTTTTTTTTAAGTATTTTAATAGTTTTGAGATCCTGTTCTAATTCAATTATTTATTGCTCCTTCTTCTGAATAAATTTTGTATTGCATACTTTTACATAATAAGTTTTACGAGCATATTCATCCATTTCTTTGCAGCAACAGAATCCGTGGTGTCTCCTTCTCAAAATCTTTTAAATAAATCCGATTTAATTGAACAAATACTCTCGTCCCCGGATGTCGATGATCAGCATGTCCAACCCAACGATAAAACAAATTTAAACTGCACCAGGAAATTCTTTCATAGCCACCGAGATAACACAGTGGCCGTGGCCAAAACCGTAGAAACACCCAAACGCAAAAGAACAAGTGCAAGAAATAAAAAAAAAACGGACAGCATCTACGAGTTTCTTTCGCAATCATCTTCCGATTCCATTGATCCTGTCGCAGATGTCATCCAAAAAATGATTAACAACGGAAAGGTGGTCGTGGCCAGACATAAAAAAGGAACGGGCAAGTTGGTGGTTCCACGGCGAAAACGTAAGGTGGCAACAAAAAAGAAGTTTCCGAAATCTGATGATGTGTTTGCCAGGCCAAATTCTCCTCCACAACCGCCGCCGGTGAAGAAGGCGGACGAACCACTTGATAATGCCTTACCATTTGATGACGGTGGTGTCGACGAAGAACCTGTCCGTGATCAACGTGGTTTCAGTAAATTGGCGCGATCCGCAATGATTAAGCATGCAGGTAAAAGCGATAATACTTCACAGAGGAAAATTATAACCGACAAACAGCAGCTACTGGCAATGGCACAAAAATTCGTTGGGCAGTCTACACCAGTCAGAATATCGTCACCGTCAACGTCGAATGCCACCGCGGCATTCTCCCCCATTCCTGGAGGTTCTTCACCCTGGCGTGTAGATGATGACAAACTTCCGCATATGTTCTATTTTAACCGAAATTCAGATAATTTACCATCTTACTCATCGGATTACATTCCCTCGACACCATCGAAGAATAAATCCAAGTCGTCGTCGTCTTTCTCATCGAATGATTCCAATGGAGAGAATGTAGCCCCGCCGAGTGCACCATCACCTCAGAATCCTACACAAATCTCTTCGAATCCTCGGCGAGCGTTAAGCTATCGTAGTCCACTCAAAGCGATTAATATCTTGGAAGTGATTAATCTTCCTCCGCTCGCAGTGGACAGAAGTGAAAAGGACGCTCTCGAAGAAATGAACAACAGGGATAAATCGAAGAAATCTGGCGTCAATGCAATCAACGCCAACGTTTCCAATTTGTTTGGGTTTGAAGATATGATTGAAGATGATGAAGACGATATCGATATTACGCATCAGCCATTGAATGCGGGAAAGATAAATCTAAAGGAGCAATTGCAGAGATTGAAACGTTTGAGGACTGAAATGCCAAAAGCCACTGCGTCGGGAAATAATCGCATAGAGCCTGTTTTCGATAACGAACGACAGAAGCAGAAAACTCTCCAGCAGATGTTTTGCTCAACTATGATTGAGAGGCAAAGCCTTGATCCAAATGATGGGGTAGTTGAGAAAACTTATTTCAATGGAACCGGCGATGGCGACTTGTTTAAGGATCCGGATCCAGAGACGACTTTTGATCAATCGGTAAGAAGTACATTTTTTTTAATAAAAGATAGGTCTTACGGAATTGGAAAGAAACAAGTGCACAGCAGAAAGCAGGGAATGATTTTGCATTGGGGTGTATTATATATGTATATAAAAATCAATTGAATTTTATTATTGTACTTGCCCACTTAAAGTTGGTTGAGGTCCCTATTCACTCGTCCGCCCCACTTTATGGGAGGGGCTCTTAAGAGTTTAAGATCTGCATAAATGCTATGTGCTATAAGCCCGTCCCAACTTAAGTGAACATTTCTTGCGCAGGTCTCTTCGTATTATGGATTTTATTCTCTTAGCGATAACAAAGCAACTGTTCCAACCAGGACTACAGCTAAAAAAAATATGTGCGCATTTCAAACAACAAGCATACCCCTGCTTGTGAAGACAGCTCTCTCGATCGACGATCGAGCCATGACTGATTGTCCACACAGCACCGTCGTTGGCGTGTGTAAAAGATACACTTTTAACACCCCAAAAAAGAGGGAAATTTGCTGGGTCAACACCCAAATAGCTATGTGTGTTTAGTAATGAAAGCCAGAGTTCTGAGTAACTTTATTATAACAACGTGAAACCCACCCACTTTGTGATAAAGTAGAGAAAAGCATTAACAATTTCATGCGATGAAAAATACCTTAAGAGAACAAATTTACCTTAAATAAAGTGCTACTGCGCATGTTGGGACCTTTCTTTTGCTTTGGGACGGGCTATACTTTTTGTAAAGACTAAAGCTCTTGCCACTCGCGATTCTTTTACTAAACTTTTCTTCAACTACACGATCAATAAAATGTATTCCATTCTTTTCAGACGGCGAGACGGTCATATTCGAGACCATTTAAAAGGAAGCGTAAATTGCGTCACAACTTTGTCATGTTTATGGATAGCGATGCGTCAGAAGAAGAAGATGATGATGAGGTGGCCGCTAAGAATCAACGGAAAAAAGTCAAAGAACGAAACAAGAAATCTTCTAAAGAAAATGTAATAATCTACATACTTATCCCATCTGCTCGGCAGTTTTTCTAATGTCTCACTTTACTTGCAGCTTGAATTAAAGAAATTCGTAAATGATTTCAATGAAATGTACAAGGAAGTCTCTGAATACGAACTAATAGTGGAGTAATATCTGGAATGCAGTTTTTAATTATATACACATTTACAGTGAACCATTTTAAACTAGTTTACAGTTTTATATCTTTATTTCTACCCTTTTTAAAGTTGTTTTTTCGTTTTACAATAATTATAATATAATATATTTCTTGGAATGTTTTCAACAATATATTGATTGATTCAATATTTTAAGATTTTTGTAATCATTCCTCGGCATTTTAACAACTCCTTATAGATTAGGTCTGAGTACATTAACCAGAAAGGAGTTGCAGTCCATACTGAACGATTTTGGTAAGTTTTGCTTTCTAACGGTTTTTTAATACATACATATATGTATGTAGTTTTTTCCGCGCATTTAGCCCATTTTGTTTGTTATAAATTCTATCAATGAAGACTAGTTCTATTCGCTAGACAAAATCGCTTTTGTTTGCAATATTAATTCGAAATCCTTAGCAAAGCCTACAGGGCCTTAAAGATTAAAGTCCACCTTTATTTTACAGTATAAAACTCAAAGACGTTATGTGCCTTAATTTCTATGTAAACGATTCATTAATTTCCATGAACTGATGATATTTTGTTTTCTTTTCCAGGTATCAGAGGAGCACTGCTTGGAAATGATAGGTGGTAAGGCTTATTGTTTCTTTAAGCCAAACAACCTATAGTAGCATAGCAATGAAGTAAAATGCTTGAATATTAGAATTAACATTATGTGTGTAAATTATATTTAAATCGTCAAGTTTTAAACTGGAATTTGTAAATATCACTTATTTTTTGTACGAATAAAGTAATTTAAAATAAGTTGTTTTGTTTACTTATTTAATTACTAGACGTACTCGCCCGGGGTTACCTGTGCCTAGGAAGTGTATTTCTTTAATATACTCTTGCCTATCAGAAAAATGAACATCAATGTTCCAAATGCCAAAGCGCGTTTGCCAAGATCAAAGTGAAGTTCCCGCCTAATCTAATCGAGACAAATTTAGTCGATTTAAAACGACTAGAGTTTTGAATGTACCCACTTACTTGCCAAAATTTGTACAATGTACAGCATTGATTATTGCAGATGCGGATATTAAAAAATGGCCACGTTCTTTTCAGTGTATTGCATTGACACCAAATTTTTTCTATCCGTTTTCTCAATCTAGTGGATATATTTTGGGCTAGTTTTAGAAATGTCGCTAAAGCAAGTTTTACCATTTCTGTTAGAGGTCTAGCATCACTGAGCCTCGCAGTCATGTCATTTCTTTTTATTAAAATATAACATATTCGGCCCTAGCGAAGTATCCGTCGGAACGAGAATTTTCCGCATTACATTCAAGGTATCCGTCATCGGAAAAAATAATTAAAATGCGACAACGCATTGATTTGACATGATGTTTCGTGGTTCATCGGGTTTTCCTATTTAGTGATTGTTTTTTCGTTTGTTTTTGCCCTGGGAACATAAATGTAAGCAACAAATACAACCAATTACTTTGATAAAATGTTTTTTTCTTTATTTATTCTTTCATTTATTAACACTTCACTGCAAATCGTAAACAAATTCCGCTACCAATTCCTGTCGGAGCATATCGGAAGAAAATTCGTATGAAGCTGTCAAAAATATCAGTAAAAACGCACTTGATCGCATTGAAACGCAAAACGCCAGCGTGCGTTACATATTCACCCCTATTCCCGTTGGCGTTTGTCGTATACGACTCATGTTTCGTGTCGTTGTAAAATGATATGCAGATTTTTGTTTTAACTTTTGTTAACAGTTTTGTTTTGTTTTCTATGTGTTCACCATTATTTCAATTCATTTGTTTAAAAAAATGTTACAAAAATCGACTAAAAAATGAAGTGAAATACGAGTCGTTTATGACAAACGCCAACGGGAATAGGGGTGATTATTTGCCGGAACAAAGTTCCGAAAAGCTGTTCCGAAGTACACCTGCAGCAAAAATCCTCTGATTCGTGTGAAATCGGAGAATTTTCCATTCCGACGGATACCTCGCTCGCTAGGGCCGATTACATATACAATACCTACATATTAAACAAGGCGCGCACAGGTTGGTTGCTGCATTAGCTCCGTTTTGCAGTGGCATCTATTGTAAGCAGTGAATTTGAATTTCAACCGTTTCAACCTGGTAAAATTACTCACGTCCAATAGAGGTCTCTGACATTTTATTGCGAAAACCAAGATGGTTGTAATTTTGTTTCATTTATTTTTGGCGCTAGTTTGTTGGCGTAATTTTTTGGGAAAAATTTGTATAAACTGACATTTCACTGGCACTCCATATAAAATTACATTATGTCAATGGTAGAGGCATATCATTTTGTAGAGAATGGTGACGACTTCGATTTTGACATTGACACTGCTTATTTTTGTTTACCCCGGAAACTAAAAACATGCGAGACAATTTAAGAACCGTATGAATCGCCACTTCGTGCGCCGTAAATCACTTCCATACCACTCCTATGCTCACCACTTTAATGCGCGCCTTAGGTTTTGTGGGCGCAGTAGCGCAGTGGTTAGTGTGGTTGACTACTGTGCGAGGGATCCGAAGGTTCGATTCCCGGAAAAACACAAATTACAGGTTTTTTATTGTGCGCTACTTCTCGCGAACATCTAACAAACATCCGAGAGTATAACTGTCCTGAAAAAGCTTCTCAATTCAGCCGTTCGGACTCGGCATAAAATTGTAGGTCCCTTCCCATGGTCACATAAATAGAAACTCACACAAAACGAATAGTTGCGAGAAGCTAGGCCTAGGGTGTCAACCGCCTGTTGCACCACCTATTCATATATTTTAACTTAGGTTTTTTCACTGCGCCACCTCTCGCAAACGTGTTACAAATTATAAATATAATTAGCTTTTGAATTCATACCCTTATACTCGGCATAAAATTGTAAGACTTTTCCATTCATCCAAAAAATCAGAACTCACACATATAAAAGTTGTGAGACACATTTGGGTTCTATTGACTTAATTGACTTAATCATTAACATATTACTCCGCGCTATACTTTTTTTTTTGTATAAGTAATTTTGCATCAAGAAACGTATTAAAAGTGTCACTTTTAAAGCAGCTACCTACCTATTGCTGCTCCAACGTCGGGCGTCAATTTTTCGTACTTCTATTTTTGAAGTAAGAGGACCATTTCGTTGTCAGTTTACAATTTTCGCTATATATTCGTCGAATGTGGACAATTGCCAGTATGTAATTCTGTTAGTTAAAGTTGAAACCCAAAATAGGAGTAACTTTTAATTTATTGATTAACATTGGAACAAAAATAGGGAAGAGCAAAAGATTACTCTCACATTATATCTCGGAACGTGATGCAGCACACAATCGTTTACTTTAAATCGTTAGATGTCAGATATTTGATGATCGTAAAATATAAATATCCATTAAACAATTGAAAGCTTCTTAAATTTTCATATTCTTTTATTGCAATAAATAAATATTTGAAATGTTAATATATAGTTCATTGCTTAACGAAAAGGTTTTCTTGTTTTTACTCATTTCTAGTCTCAATTGTGTTATATGTAGTATACTATACACCAGTTTGTTTAACAGTGATTTTTTTATATTCATTAAGCATATTACTGCTTTACGTATACTCAACAAATACTCTTAAGTTGAAAATATTTTTACTGAGACTAACATAGATGGGTTAAATAAATTGGTAAAATTACACTTTTTTTTTAAATTTTTTAACCTGATTTTATTATTTCTACGAACATAGTTTGGGTATCGTTCTTTATTTTATTTAGTGTATCAAGGCAAAAGGATTTTTAAAATAATAAATTTAATATTTCTTCTTATCTGTGATTTGGCAAAAATGTTTTACTAGGAATTGAACAAATTTTATTTTGATTTAAAATATACTTTTTAAATAAAACGAATAAATTAATTTCTTTTCTTTTTGTTGCACAGCAATAAAATGCTGTTAAAAATCAGCTAACAAAATAATTGCTTATCATTTTCTTTTGATCAGTTTCTATCTTTTTTTTAGTATTCTTCTTTTCATTATTTACTTTGTTTATTAATACTAAAAATTCGTTTCAATTACATTTTTTCTTAAAATATATAATATTCCTTTATCTTTGATTTTCATGTGTAAATTACTGTAATTTTGTGACCTGTAGTGTTATTTTTCTTTTGTGTTAACTTGGTTAAGTATTGTAAAAAAAATAGAATTTTGTTAATAGTGTTAGTTGATTTAAATGCAAAACTTTTTGATTGTCTTAACAGAGTTACTTTTGCTTTTGATAGATTTTAAGTCTGAGCGGACTTTCCACAGTTAGCGAATGCTCATAAAAACGGTTTCTACTTACTTTCTCTTTGGAACCAGAGAATTTGAAGTCGTTGCCGGACTTATCCAACAACTCTCTAAAGACATATTCGACACTATTTTTATCCGTCTGCCAGAAGCCAGACTTCGTATACTGAAGATGGAAACCTTCTTGTACCACATTCGGTCCGTCTTGAGTAGATTGGTTCTACATCAGGAGTGTTTATCGTATCCATTGATTCGACACACCTCAGCCGATTTCCTGACAAGGTCCACTATAATTAAAAATTACATATCCCTCAATACAAACTGGACCCATCTATCTATCTTCCTTTGATATACATACATTTATCTGCTCCATAGAATAGGACGCGGATGAGAAAAGTCATATGTCATCTTTTTAGTTTGCCGTAAATAATATATTTAATTTAGGTATGGGCTCTAATATTCTAGCTCTCGTGAACGATTGACAATGACAATATACCTTCTGGGCCCTGTTTCATAGAAATTGACAATTGCGACAGGTGACAGGTGACAATTTGTAAACTGACAATCCGACAATTGTCAAATTTCTGTTTCATAAATAAATAGACAACTTTGTAGAATCGTAGATCATTTTGGATCATTCGTAGATCTAATTTGGGTAATCGCTATTGGTAGCGAATAAATAATGTTTTCAGACATCCAGACGACCAGACCACGACCCACGAATCGCTTTTAACGGCGGATTTGTATTTTTGTATTTCCAAAAGCGATTTGATCCATTCAAAAGCAATATGCAGCTGATTAGGTGATGGATTGCTCGCGGATTGTTTGCGAATAAAAAATAAACTTTAATTCCCGTGAAGGAAAAAAGCTGTTAAACTAAGGGTATTCACTTAATCTGAAAATTTATGCAGCTCGTAAATGCATAAATTTCTGCGGTGCTTTAAGTGAACACCCCTCGGACATGTCATTGCGTAAATCGTGTAAATCGACTGTAAATCTGGAATCAAACAAACAATTCATACGACTGTTTGACATTTGTGACTTGCGTAACTTTCCGAGCCTAATCGTCGCGGAAAATTATAAGGCCTGCGAAACTATTATACAAAATCGGACAGTTCATTTACGAGGTGGTAAATTTCTACAGTTTACGCAGTTTATAAGGCTTTTACACGTTTAAGTGAATACCCACTATTCGAAAAATAAATGAAAACTTGATACAGTCACAATGGAAAAAACTGAAAAGCACTGGAAACAGCGATGCCAAGCCTAGCCCAATTGTGAAATTCTAGCACTGTAAATTGACCTTTTAGCACTGTGTTTAATTTATATTTTCAAGCATTACACATTTAATTATTGCTGTAAAACTGTTTTTCTGTGAAAATGTAGTCTATTGTTTAAAACTTCAATTTTGTTTCAGTATTTTGTACGTCAAAAACGTCAAAACAGTGAAGATATAAACTAAAGTCGTTTGGTCTGGCCCTGAACTATCCCTGAAACCACATTTCTGGCTCTAAATCACATTTTTGAGTTGGCATCGCTGACTGGAAATATGATTTTCGCCCTCGTTCGCAGTTGAGAATAACCGAAAGCAAAGACGGTCGAAATTGAGGTATCGCTCTCAATACGATGGCGCATTTGGGAATAGCTGACTGCACTATTTTCCGCGCCGAATGCCCGAATGACTAATTTTTTGTTCTGGTGTTATTGTAGTTCAATCGAATGACCGCTGTATCGATTTAACATTTGACAACTGCACCATTCAGGTAGCGGGTGCAGAAGCTCTTCTTGATCGTTCGCCGGCGACTAAATAGTCAGGAGAATTCTGCGTACGAGTAGAGGAATATGTCAAATTTTATCCAATTCAGAATTTGAAAGAAATTTGAAGTCACAAAAATTGTATATTAAATGCAAATAGAGTTACCTCCGACGCAGATAAATTCCTTCTAGTTTCGGTATCGGGACTACGAGACTGAACGATATTTTAATTTTAAGTTTTACATTTTCCAACTACAACTAAACACTAGATACGTCTCCATTTCTATTAATACCATGAATCGCTTTTCACAGGTTTAGAATTGTAAAATTCGTTTAAGAAATCAGGCATGTATCGCAGGAGAAACACTACATCCATTTGTAGTAGCATAGCAAAATTGTTTCTCTGTTTCTTTAAACAAAAATCGCTACATTTAAATCAACATCTCTGAAAAAGTAAAAATTTATCGGGAATAGGTTCAGGTAAACAAAAATTATAGTTTTCTTATTTAATTTTGTTGTTTGTTTATTTAATATTAAATCAGTACTTTGTATGAATATAATCTAAGTCATTGTCATACTAATAACTATTAGTTGAATGAATTTAGTTGCTGAATGAAACTAAAATTAAAAATGAATACGTTTAAATGTGAAAACTTAAATGTTACTACCATTATATTGATAATTAAATTACTTAAATTAGATAATTTTTGTTTAAACTATTTTATTTTGATTAAATAATTATTGTAATGTTAAATTGAATTGTTTGACTAATGCTTACTTTTCAATGCTTAATTTGTTGTTAATTAAATTATAGGCCTCTAAACTTTGTTGATGTGTTGATATTTGAAATAGATATATATGCAATATTATATAAATATACATATAATATTTTCTACTCGGTGCAATTAAGTTCTGTATTGAATGCTTCAACGTTTGGTCTTTTATATTTTATTTAAACGAGTATTGACTTTGTAGCCATAAATCAGTTTTCTATTTTTTTTTCATGTTTCTCTGGTATATTTTAAGTAGAATACGTGATTACATATGTTGTTGTTAGAGTTCAAAAGAAAGCCAGCAAAAGACTGCCAAATATTTAAATACAAATGCACGATACTATTGCTTAATTTTTTTTTAATTCTAAAACTATCGTTGCAATTTATATTCGAAGATATAAAAAAGAAAATAATTATGTGGTACTTAACAAAACTAAGTGAAATGTGTAAAATCAAATACATATAGAGCTACTAAGTGTTCAAATATTAATCTAAAAAATAAAAACAACAAATAAATACAAAAATAAAATAAAAGAATTAAATGTTGAGCTATCACAAAAACACTTTTCTATCAGTTTGTGTTTCTTATTGAAAACATTAAATTAAAAAACAAAATTTCAAACAAAAAAATAATGAAACACTAATTAATGTTAACTTAATTCAGGGGAACTGAAACTAGAGTAAAACCATCTTATCTGTTTATAAGGTTCATAACATTTACATTTGACTCTCTTTGCGCCACTGGAAAGTTCCTGACTTGACCCCGATACTTGATGAGCCCTGATTGCTGTTAGAGCTGAGCATGTTGTTAGTTCGTCGAATGAGTTGCGCTGCTGAATCAAATCGGCTGCGAATCATTCGCATTGCTGGATTTGTAGCAATGCCACTACGTTTTGATTTATTGCTGAAAGTGAAAAAAAATTCGAAAAATTTTAAATGGTAATTTTATTAAGCGCGATGTATCTTTGGATTTAAGTTAAAAACAGATGCTTTTGATACGGATTTTTTATTCGAAGTTAAAGAGCATTTTATGCGATCTATGCCAAAACTTCTTTATAACAAACAACAAAAAAAAAAAAAAGGAAAGAGACTTCGGAAAATCTTAAAATGTTCCCTTTCTCATTGCCAAAAAGAAGCAATGTTTCGGCTCGTAGTCAAAGTCTAACCCGGAGGGACAACGCAATACAGGAAGACTTCGCCTTAAGTGGCGCACTCAAGAAGTAGTCGACCTCAACCGATTCATACGAATAGGAGGATTTTTGCATCGAGGTATTCTAATGAACGGCTTTTCGGAACTTCTTTCCGACAAATATGCAACGCACACTGGCATTTTGCGTTTCAGTGCGATTAAGTGCGTTTTTACTGATATTTTTGACAGCTTCATTGGAATTTTCTTCCGATATGCTCCCACAGGAATTGGTTGCGGAATTTGTTTACGATTTGCAGAAGAAGCAATAAAGAAAAAAATATTTTAGCAAAGTAATTGGTTGTATTTGTTGCTTCAATTTGTGTTTCCAGGGCAAAACAAACAAAAAAACAAGCACTAAATAGGAAAACCCCGATGTACCACGAAACGACATCATGTCAAATCAATGCGTGTCGTCGCAATTTAATTATTCTTTCCGAAGACGAATACCTCGAATGTAATTTAATCCTCTGACAGAATATGCGTTGCGGAGAATTCTTCGTTCCGATCGGATACCTCAACCTCTATAGGGCTGATCTTTTTACGTAATCCGAAGCAGATGTCTGATGAAACATTTATCCTGTTCATTTAGATCGGAGTTAATTTATCTTAACTTATCTTATTCATCAGAACGAATGCATGCTTAGTCGTTTACTAGCGCAAGCAAATGAAATTTATAGTTTCAGTCGTTATTCTATCTCCACTACATTTGGAAGAATTTCCGGTCAAAGAATGGACTTAATTTAAACCACAACTTTTCCCTACCTAATCAAAAACCAGGTCAGCACTCTTTATAGTTCGAACTGCACCTTCTTGGTAGTTAACATTATCAATCCATCTCAATAAAACCATAATAAAAACAACACTTACTTTGATGATGACTGACTGGTATCCTTAAGATTTCCGAGGATAATTCGCATGTGAGTGTCTCGGGCGAAGTGGTTATCTGTTGAGCTCGCCTTATTTCCACCACCACTACTACTTGTTAAATGATTATTACCACTCGTAGCACCACCGATTTCTTCGAATGCATTTATTGATGGCAACTGTCCGGGTGAGCTGAGTTCGCTGCTTGGTGAATGCGGGGGTGTCGCATAAAGTGGTGACATACACTCCATATCGTACATGTCTGCATCGTTTGATGCTGCTGCTTGAAGAAAACAGAAAAAAAATGTGTCAGCATATATCACACAAGTGAGGCATTTGGTCTCCGATCCTGCATAATAAAAATAAACAGTTAAATGCAAACAGTTACTTACCCATATTGATCTGATGCTCACTCAAATCTGGTAACAATTGCGAGTGTCGCTGATGTCCTTTGGGATATTTAGTATTTACAACCGAAGCGTTTTGCACGAAGGGATTATTTCGTGAGTTGAGCTTTGTTTGCCGTTGCAGTTGCTGTGTAAACGAAAGCGGTACTTGCTACAAATACAGGTGGATGGTTATTACTGAGATTCTTCATGGCCAATTGGCTTTGGAAAACTCACCTCATTACTGCTGCCCGTTGACTGACTAGAGATCACACTCTTACGTTTCTGCAAGCTACTCGTGTCCGATTGCATTGTGTTCTCGTAAAAGTTATTGCTACTGTGCGTGGAGGTGGATGCATTCAGGATATTCGGCGGTTGCATATTGTTATTGTTTGGTATCATTAGACTGTTATTACCGCCGCCACCGCCACCAATAGAAGAGGCAGCCGAGGATTGCTGCGTAATTGGATGCGGTAGGAATCCATGTGATGGGGGATTGTCCGGTGAACGTAACATGCTCGGATGGAATTTCGTTGGATCAATGTTGTTAGACTCATCTGCTGAAGACAGATGGGAGGGGGAATGGAAAATTTAGCTTCGGTTAGTTTGGGGTCGCTTAAACAAGGGAGAATTGAGGGATCTTACTTTTTGTGTAGCTTTCGAAAATCTTGAGAATGTTACTGCGATTAGACTTGGCCGCCAACTTAATGGGTGTTCTGCCGCAGTGATCTGATTTGTACGGATTGGCGCCGTACTTCAGCAGTATGGTGACACACTTCTCGTGGCCTTCCTGGGCAGAGATGCCCAATGCTGTGGCACCCTGCTTGCAAGCGTGATCCGCCATCGCACCGAAGTAGAGTAGTATGCCCATGACATCGTGATTTCCCTGCCAAGCACACGAATGAAGCGGTGATCTGCATTCTAGATCCATGGCATTTACATCGGCATTACCTAAAAAAACACAATTTTACAAAGTCTGATGGCGGCACATCTTTTGCTACTCACCAATTGTTATCAGTAGCTTTACCATCTCAGAGTGACCCTGCCAAGCTGCCACATGCAATGCAGTTCGGCCTTCACTATCTGGTATATTCACATCGATATCAGTTACATCCAACAGGTACTTGACAACATCGAGTTTATTTTCCAGCGCGAGAATGTACAGCGTTGTTCTCGAATCAGCGTCCTTTGAATTTGCGTCACAGCTGAACCGCAAAAGAATCTGCACACAATCCAAATGCCCCTCGATGCAGGCCAACCTAAACGCTGTCTTGCCATCGTGTGCTTTCTGGTCTATAAACGAGCTGTGGATCTCCAACAAACACTGTACACACTTGTCACGTCCCTCTTGCGCGGCTAGATGCAATGCTGTTTTGCCCTCATTGTCACATTCGTCGATTTTCGCACCAGACTCAAGCAATTGCATGCATACGTCATGGAATCCCTCGAAAGCGGCGTAGTGCAGTGGCGTCCAACCGGCATTGTCACGGTGTGTCTCATCGAGTCCACGATCTAGCAGCTGGCGTACTGTTTCAACATTACCCTGCGCCGAAGCAATACTTAGAACTGTTCGTCCCTCTGAGTCCATACAATCAATGCCACAGCCCCAGAAGAGCAGAAGCTTAACGACATTTGCATGACCAGCAGTACAGGCAGCCCACAAGGGTGTTCTGCCCATGAAGTCAGCTAGATCGGGATCGGCACCGTTCTCTAAAAGCAATTCACAAACTTCAGCGTTCCCCTCAAAGGAGCTTACAAGCAGTGGCGACATTCCGTCGTTGTCCAGTTGATCGGTGTTGGCGCCATGTTCCAGCAAAGTCGAGATCACTTTGCTGTAGCCGGAAGAGCCACAGAGTGCGGCGACACACAGTGCACTGCGCCCGTCCAAATCGAGGTGATTCACATCGGCGCCATTTTCCAAGAGAATTTCCACAATATCATAGTGACCCATGTAGGAGGCGGCAATCAATGAGGTTCGACCCTGTCGGTCGACTGAATTCACATCCGCGCCAGCGTCGATAAGAATCTTCAGGATATCTTCGTGGCCACTCCAGGCGGCCGCGCGTAGCGCTGTTCTACCTTCTTTGTCGGCTAAATCTATCTTGCATCCCGTATGACCGATAAGCAGCTTCACCACTTCAGTGTGGCCACCCCACGATGCTGATCTTAAGGGTGTCCAGCCATCTCGATCGGCGTGATTAACGTCTACACGCTTCATGCGACCAGAGCCATCGTTGCAAGGCTGCGCGAAAGAAAGCAGAAGCTTTACAACATCCAAGTGTCCATTGCGAGAAGCTATATTGAGCGCTGTTTGTCCATTGTAGTCCTCAATTTCCAGATCAATCGGACCCTTACATGCATTAAGGGCACGTTCCAGCAACTGATGGTTACCATCGTTGGCGAGAATATGAATCAAAGCTTTGCCCTTGTGGAGTTCGATTCTATTCGAATCGGATAACTGATGGAGTGTGCTGTTGTTTTCATCCTGGCTATCGGGATGCGGTGGTTCACTTTTCTCCGAGGGACTTGTCGGTCGCTGTGTCTCAACTAAACAGGATTTTTCACTCGATAATAAAAGATCGGCCAATTCGAAGTCGATATTTTGAGATTTTTCCGATAGCTCCGGTGACATGAGTGAAGAGTCGCATGATGTCTGTAAAATAAGTGACAATGTTTGAATAAAAAATTATGTAAGAAATTTAATATAAAAATTAAGGAGTGCCGAATCTGTCTAATAATGGTAAGAGCCGAGGAGCTTAGGAAAAATGCAGGCTGTCCACCAAAAACAATTTTGAAAGTCACATTAAATTTGTACGCTCCAAAATATCTTGCTGCTTTTAATGAAGACAGGCTAGACTTATTGGGGGCCCAAGAAGCAGCAGAAGACTACTACGCAACGCAAGCGAAAACAATCGATTAGAGATTTGAAAAAAAAAGAGTCTCTATAAGAACCCTCAATATTAGACCTGCTTCATGGAGTACAAGTCAAATTAAAGTATTTTTGCATAACCATAATGATGATTCATCAAGTTAAGCATTTCGCTAGAATATTAAACGAAAAATAGAAAACCCTACTCACACTCACCTGCGTATCAGCATTATTGATGCCCGTCTCGATGAGCAGCTTCAAAATTTTAGCATCTGTTGGCAAACTGGGTTTAAAGAAGTCACACAAGAACGTCGAAAACTCCTCATTCAGCTCATTTGCCAAAAACTTCTCCAGCATATTTCTAGTCTTTGGCAAAAAATTAGCATCATTTTTGAATTCTGATTCGCAAATCGAGCAGCAATTCAAATGATTCGTATAAAAACAATCGTTTAGATTGATTCTCGACTCCAATAGCATTAGAATGAAATCCAGACTAATCTCACGGCTGGCTAGGTAGTCGCCGGACTTGATCAAGTGGTACACGAATTTCCGCACGCTATTAGCGCACAGGGCGTCACTTATCAGCATGTAATACATCGAAATCATGACATGACCCTCGTTCACGTCACAAATGAACTTCTTTGTGGCGAATTTCACATCCACCAGCCAATCGCAGAAGGAATTGTGAAAGATTTTCACTCGCTTCTGACCACTGTCGTACATCAGAATGTTTCGCATCAGTTGCAGGCGCTTCTCAAACTCGTCCGCGTCGATTATGTAATTGTGCGTCCGCAAGCAGTTGAAGAGAAATAATTTGTCGACAAACCCTGTCGAAGCTAGCAGGATGTTTAGGACTGGCCGAATCTTCAGGTATTGTTTTTTGTTGAAGGACTTTTGGCAGATGTACAGATAGAGGCCGTTTAATGTACACGGGATCAGCTTGATTTCGCGAAATGAAAAGAAATTCTCTTTGATGCCGTTGAGCACCTTTTCCAGGTAAAGTATGCATCCGTTCGATTTGATGTACAGTTGATGCAAGGACTCTATAATCTCCTTCGTCAGCATGATGCTGTCTTTAAAGTCCGAATTCAGACGGTTTATTATGTACTCCTGGACATCCTTAACGACATGGCTCTTGCGCAGATCATCAAGTGTTATCTTCTTGAATCCTGTAAACATCTTGGTGATGTGTTTGGTTTGTTTCTTTGTGGTGCACACCAGAAACAACCACTTGGGGAAGAGGTGAATATGATTCGAGAGTAGCTCCGCGACATTTCGACTCTTCTGAGTGGTCGAACAACGGCCTTTGAGTGTTGAAATCAAATTCCCTTCGTTTATGTAGTTCTCATCGATGGAATCGATTAGGAGGAGTAGTGCGGTTTTTGGTGGCGACAGCTCCAGCAGAGGGAATAACAAAGCTTTTTTAAAGCACTCATCGGGATTTTTCTCAATGTTGTCCACATTGAGACACTCAAATATCTCCGGATTCGAAATCAGCATCTCATAGTAACCATCCGCGATGACTGTGCGGCAACTCTTCGGCTTTGGCAATGGTGGCGGAATACTGGCCTCTGGTTGGGCTTCTCCCATCACCAGGGTTATATCGCATTGGTTCTCAGTCTCCTTGAAATCGATGAGATTTCTTACATTTTGCTCGCAGCTGTGCTTCTCAGCCTCTGGATGTTCATCCTCATTGATCGCGGCCGCAATTTCGTCCTTCATTTCGTCGCCACCAACTTCGGCAATGCCCTCACCACCTCCGTGTTGTATGGAGTTGGGATTTGTCTTTGGTGGTGTGGGGACAACTCTGGCGGCTATTGCTACCGGAATCTTGGAGATCTTCTTTCCTGGGCTAGATTTGGCACCGTCAGAATCTCTTTCCTTTTCTTTGCTGTCAGTTTTCGTCAGCTTATGACCCGAGGTCGACGGTGGATGTGTGGAATAAGCATTTTTCACATCTACCCCAAGGTGCTGCTGCTCTGGAGATGGAGCTGACTTCTGCCTGATAATTGATTTTTTGTGGTTAGAAGTCGATGTGAGTCGCTCACGGAAATCGTCTTGTTCCACACTCTTCTTCAGTTCTGCTATGAGGATCTCCTCAGCGTTTTCCTCTAGCGAGATGTTGTTCATTGCCTCGTCCAGCTTTGATTCCATTTGCTGTTCTTCTTTTTTCAGAAAGAGCAGCCCATCATCGAGCAAGCGCTCGCTGTCTTCTTTATGAATCAGACTCGAATGACTGAGCAGCTGCAGCACAAACTTTCGAATAAATAAACTCAGGCTATGGCATTCGGGGTTTTGAGAATTGATCAGATAGCACGCCAGCAGCTTTCTATTCAGTATGCCCTTTGTGCCGGAATTGCCATTCATGATCGCCTGACAGATCGATGTCTTTCCAGAACCATTTGAACCCAACACCAAGCAACCATGATACATAGACGCAGCACCGGCTGCCTTCGACCGCGACAAATACGCCGTAGCACCCACCTCGCTCTTTGAGCCTGCAGCTGCTCCAAGCAGCCCGGTTATAGCCTTCTTCCCAGCATTACGTTGCTCTAAGCACAGGGCAATCTTTTTTAACACCCACTCTCGGTGAATGTAAACGGAGTTCGGCTTGGGGACAACTGGAGCTATAATTCCATTCACCTCCTTGTCCGGGGATTGCTTCTTGTGCATGAAAACCTCCAGATTGTCAACTGTTTCCTCCCCAGTCACTGGCAGCAACAGGTCTTCCTCGCCCGCAGGATGCTGTTCTACGTTGTTCGGTTGTTCTCTTCCATCATCGTCGCCACCATTTACCGATTCCTCGACCACCAATGTTGTGGCTGTAGTTTCGATGTTGAAATTTTGTTGCACCAGATTGGCAAAGTGCTCCTCCCGAGCCAGACACGAGAAACTAGAATTTGGACAGTCCCTTTCCCTGCCTCCAATAATCTCCATTTTCTTATGTATCTGGGTGGTATCTTTGAGAAAGTTCAAAATTCTTCGATCTTCCAATTGATTGCAGGCGGTTGTCATAGAAGACGATGTTCCAGCATCTCCCCCAACATCCATTACAATTTCCCCTTCATCTGGATTCCCATTCCGACACTTATCCTTGTTCAGCATCTTGTACTCCATGAGATTCGTTAACTTTTCCGTCTTATCTATGTCATTGCTGCAGCTGCTGCCACTTCCTGAGGTCCTGTGGAATCGACTACGTTCACCACTCCTGTATCGGTCGGACTTGCGTAGTGGGGTGGCATACAACATCTCCTTAGCGGTCAAGTGTGTGGCATGCTTCCCACGGTGGCTATTCTGATTGCAATTGTTCAGAAGTAGCGATTGGTTTGTCGTCGTCTTGTTGATTTTCCTCACCGATTCGT
The DNA here is from genome assembly GCA_949372485.1 of Cheilosia soror. Taxonomy (NCBI): domain Eukaryota; kingdom Metazoa; phylum Arthropoda; class Insecta; order Diptera; family Syrphidae; genus Cheilosia; species Cheilosia soror. The sequence goes on from OX443562.1 coordinate 92,350,698, forward strand.
TAAACATCGCCTGGCACGGCAGATTCTCGTATATGTCATTGCGAAGATTATCGTTATCAGGTAACTTGGACATATTTGTTTCTTCTTCTTCGTCTTCTTTGCTTTGCCTTGGAGTTCGTCTGCTTATGTTTGTAGCTCCTTCTCAGTCATCACATCTCGATTGGGTGTGGAACTCTCTGAAAATAGAATAGAAACATAGAATGAGGTTAAATTTCATTTTAAAATAGAACTTTTCGATTTGATTTACTGCACTCCCTATTCCTGCTACTTAGATTGTGCACACCTAATTGGATGGATGGCGGGAACAAGAAAACCAGCAGAAAGTATAAATCATCCAGACAACAGAACGAACGAAGGGACTTTCATGATGGAATTCTCTTAATAGAGATGGAATGAATGGTGGTGCTTCACTTCGTTATTAGTTTCATTTTATTATTACATATTCTGTTTTTTTTTCTGGATAATATTGACTCTTATGCGCATGATATGAAGTTGTTTTTGACGAAGGATGACGATGATGATGATGTGTATTGGACTGGAATGGTTATATTGAGGAGGGAGGCGAAGGCGATTTCCTCTTGATATATAATCTTTGATGTGTTTAACCGTTTCGTCATGGAGAGCAAAACTGTTTTGTTTGAATTTATTTCGTGTCTTTTAAAATTTGCAATATATAATTTTTTTTTAATGGCAACACACGTTTTGAAGTACGTATAGTAGGTAGAGGGTACTGTGATAATCGATGAACAGGGAGAGACCGTTTTGTTTATGAGCACCAAGTCGGTGTTTTTCTTCAGAAAGGTTGTTACTCCTTGCAGTCTAGACAGGGCACAGTAGTTTTTAAAGAACTCATTTGCATCCACCAAAGTTCAGTGGGTTTTCGCAAAGCGAATGTGTTTGGTATGCGGTGAAACCAACCGCAAATTTGCGTTTATGGAATCCGTAAAGGGAAAATACCCACTTTTGCTTTTTAGGAAACTCAATAGAGCTCTTTGGTGATTTTCTCTGAAAGTGGGCTCAAAGAAGTTTACATCCATGTTCATTAATGTGAACAATGCCTTTGTATAACATCGTTTGAGGTCCCTGCGCCTTGGTTGTATAATTGATGGGAAATGAAAACTGGATACAGAACTCTGACAGACGATTTCGGCCATATTTGAACATAATTTGCTGAAATTTTTACGACGGTCATAATGAGCATATTTTTCAGCTAACCATTCGAATCATTTAGAAATTCGAGGAAAGCTTTTCAGGGACAAGTGTCCGAGCAGTCCTAGCAGTCCGTCAACTGCAGACGACCAAAAATATTGCTGCGGTAACACAGAGCTAAAGTCAGAATGATAAACTTTTTGGCCGGACTGGTTGACCGGAAATTGTCGAACGTCTGGTTTTAACAGGACGGTGTAACGTGCCATACATCGAACAAATTACTGGAGATATTGAAGGCGGAATTGCTGGGTTCCGTAATCTCATGAGAGGTGATGCAAAAGCCATGCTATTTCATGAGTTTAGACTTTTTCTTTGGGGTTACGTTAAATCTCTATATATGGTCTATCTCAATAAGCTGTTTTTCTCTTTGGCGAGTTTGAGACCAACTTATATGCCCGAAACATCCAAAATTTGACTTCTCGGATGACCGCCAAGGAAACCTGTGGAGACCATATGAACGATGTTATATTGAAATAAGAAGTTCTATCAATAAATCAAATAAATCAAAAAATTTACTCTACCTATTGACATCCTATCTGAAATTAAAACAGAACAGAAAAACTAAGTTCGGAACATAAGTGTGACACCCTTAAATGTGGCAGTGGCATTTTTTAATAACTAAATGAAGATTGAAGACAGGCTCTTGACAGTCACAAACCATATCAGGGTTTTGAATTGTCAAAATCAAAAAAGAAGGACATCTTAACTCTACAGTCGGAAGGTGGGTACAGTCCCCGACAAAGGGCTTCTATCAGGGCTGTGGCGACCACAATGAAACCCCTTGTCCCTGATAAGATGTCAAAAACTCAGGTTATCAATTAATACCGCAGAAAAAAAATACAGATATGACCGCAAGCTCTAGAAGCCGACTTTTCAGAAGTAAACGGAAGGAGCACGAGAGGCTGGCACTCGAATCTATTAGACTTTTTCAAAAGTCTACTCAACTATGTACCTACTTGCATATATGCAGATGATATAACATTATCGCTCGCAAGTAGAGGCAAAGATAGACAACGACAAAATGAAATATATCTGCTTTTAAAATGTGCGACTTGTGAGAAACGTTGTCTACTTGGGCGCTACAATTACCTCGAAAAATTGCATCTTATATTGAATACACTATATACACATGTAATCATGATTAGCAACTAAATTCTGTATAATCCCTTTAACAACACATATACCCAATTATTTACCGTAACATTCGCCATCACAGGACGCTAACAATGCTCCGTCATAAGCCTTTAAGCTGTGACATGTCCTACATATTCCCAACATCAAAATTAGTGCTTATATTCAACAAATGGATTACACGCTTAATACTTCTTATCGATCCAGGGCAAATATCAAGCTAAGTCATTCTCAATTAGTACTTTATACCCTACATCTCGACCACTTGCCATTTTCATAACCTCTGTCTGACCGGCATACAATACCATTCTCAGTAAATGTCCAAAACACTATTCCAATAACTCAATAGGAGTAGGTACTCGTATGGAGTTGATAGAGACTTTTACGTACTTGAATAATCATACAGCAATAACTTTAAGCGTGGTGACAAGTTTGTTTAACGATGACGAAGGTAAGAGATGGTGTGATTTGATTCCTCCCCTCGAGCTCACTTTCCCCTGCTTTGGGGGAGATTTTCATTTACTATCTGGCGGGATGTGGAAGTAGCTTCATTATTAATCATCACACACAGCATCACCATCAGCATTATTCAGGTGATCGATGAAAATATTTATCTGGATAAGGTGGAGGTGATGGACACATTGAATGGCTTTTGTTTGGTGGATGGTTTGCAGACCGATATAGGTGCGAACGTGCCCAAGTACCCACATTCGTAAATATTCATATATATAGACGTATACAGACAGGTAGATGGTGTTGATTTTCTCGGACATCAACATCAACGACTCATGCACTTTGCTGGGAAAAGTTTCACTCAGAGGTTATTTATTTATAATAATACAGAGAAGGTGAATAAATTGTATAATTTATGCATTTAACGAGCTAAAGGAAAGGTTTAATGAGTGATGTGGTATACAATGGATTGGATGGAAATAAAGTACATGTTGAACACGTAGGTATACTGAAAATGTTCATTGACTTTTTAAATTCAACAACAAATGCACTTTCTAGAAAGCTTGTTAGCTCTTTGAGAACAAAATATACATATATATTCTAGTCTCGTTTTTTGTATGTACACTTTTAAATTTTAAAAGTTTGGCTGGAATAGATCAGACCTATGGGAATGCTTGGTGTCACTTAATAGATGTTTTTTTTGGGTTTATGATGACTAAACAAGAACTCCATCAATGTGGAGCACGTTTTCTTTCAGGTCACTAGATCTGCAGAGAATAGCTTCTGACTTTGTATACCTTGGGTGTCCTTTATTCGATTTTAGACCTATGATTTTAAATTTGAGGATAACGTACTGAATGTTTTTCTAGAATTTTATTTTGGGGGCCTAAGGACGATTGGACGATATAATGATTTTTAAGATAATTGACGGAAAAGTTACCGAGGTTCTCGAATTATAACTCATCAAACAAATAAGTGCTAAAACATGCATGCACCACAGCAAAGCACAATTGACAAGTGCAGAACTCAGCGAGCATATTGATAAACCATGATGCTAGGTTGGGGCAAAAGGTGTCATGTTCTTTGGATGTAGGTTTTTTATGAATGAAAAACTCTGCTTATGGATTATGTTTAAGTCAAACAGAAGTCTGAAACGATTAAATCATGCGATCTTGCCGGCCAAAGCGAGAGATTTGCTTAAAGATTGAGCTTAGGTTACACGCGTTTGGCGGTCAACAGCTATAACATCTGATGCATTATCTGCACTTTGTAAGTGAACATCTTAGTCTTTCACCAAAATTCTCTGTAAAGATCTCCGATTAAAGATTGCCTGCCACGTGCGTCGTCTCGTCGTGTTGCTTTAGTGTCTAGTACTATATCGATTCATGTCTTATTGACGTCTGCATCTGTTTACTTCACAAATGTCAAAGTAGAATTAACATTTGCCGCCATTTGCAAAAATTAAAGCACCTCCCAATAGGTTGATGACCTGGTGCCATGAAATAAAGTCTTATGCAAAAAGGTCCAAAACGTAATTTTGGACTTTTTTGGACTTTACTGCTTTTTTGAAATTGCAATAAAATCCAAAACGAGTTTTGGACTTTATTTCATTTTTGAAAGTACAATAAAGCCATTGGACGTTATTGCACTCAGCTATTTATAAAATAATAGTTTAAAAAACTAAAAAAACCCTTTTATAAGTAGGTACTGCACTAAAATCAAAAAAATAAAAATTAACCAATCTATTTTGAAGGTTTATCCTGGAAGGGGCTTAGTGTAAGCCATGTTTGTAATTATGTTCTGCATTACTTGATTGTAAACTACACAAACATGGCTTACACTAAGCCGCTTCCAGGATAAACCTTCAAACATATAAAGTTTCAAGTTAATACGGCTAATGGATCATGTGTTATGAAAAAGCCTTCCTTAAAGGGGCAGGGGAAGTCAAAATCCAAAAATCCAAATATTGCATTGTCTTCATAACCCAACCAGCATGGAAAATTTCAAAGTTCTAAGTTTAGAGAAAGTGGTTCAAATTTGACTTGCAAGATTTTGACACAACAAATTTTTCACGAAGTTAAGTAAAAGCCTTTAAAAAGAAAGACGAGCAGGGGGGTTGCAACATATTCTACTGTTTATGGATTGTGGATTTTATTTCCACTTCGATTTGGACTTTATTGCACTTTTGAAAATGAAATAAAGTCCAAAAAACTTTTTGGACATTATTGCAATTTCAGAAGTGCAATAAAGTCCAAAATTACGTTTTGGACCTTTTTGCATACGACTTTATTTCATGGCACCTGATGACCTTGGCCGCTTCTAAGACGTCTATTAACATTAAATTGAAACACAATTTAGTGTGAAAAGCCTTTACTTTGTGAAAACCCATTTAAGTTCAACACAAGCAAGAATGCCTACAAAATATTCCTTGTATACAAGCATCCTTGTGAACATAATTATAATAAATAAGATAAAAGACCGCAAACAACATTTTAACGGACGAAATAAAGTAAGCAGGCAGACACAATTAATTCTTGAGGCAGATCAACAATTCACCGCCTATACCTCTTCACAATTTAGCACATAATTATGCCTATCAATGTGGCGCCAGTTATGCCAGTAGAAAACAATAAAAAATTAAATAATTATTGTATCCAAATTTAGTCCTCAACAAATGAAGCAAACCATTTGGAAGTTGAACAGCAACCAGCCCCTGACAAACACACATGACTCACATAAAACATGGCAGCAGGCACCCCCAATTTGTTTTTCGAAATTCAGCACATGTTTCACTTAACAGATGATTTACTTTCGCATTACAAATTACAAATTCAATTTGAGTTTCATTAAACATTTAAATGAATCCACTGTTCGTTAAAGTATCCCCCTTGCAGCCCCGCGGTATTTTCCTCATTTAAAAAAGTCAAACCAAAGGGGATATTATGTCATTTAGTGCAAACATAACCCAAATCAAGTGGAAGTACTGATAGAACAAGAGACATCGGATGTCTGTCGTCACACAGCACACAGCGGTGGCATAAGTAAGCAAGCTTCCGAGATATTCCGATGTGCTAAATAGCCTAACAGAGCGATATGAAAAGGAAAGGAAAAACCAGGAAGGAAGAGGGAACGACAAGTCGACCCGGTTGACTTGAATGGAACTTCTGGAATCATTCACATGTCGTTAAATGTCACCGGGGTGAGAATGAGAACGAAGATGCTTAAAGGCTTTCGGCCTCCATTCTGTACAGTGTTGCTGCCTGCGTATTCATGGGAATTAGGGTTCGACAGGCGACGACGACGACGTCGCCATTAATAGTAAGAAATGAATGAGGATTTGTGTTCCCACCCTCTTTTGCTCGGTGTCTGTATTTCGATGTGATATCGATTTTATTCGGCATTTATTCAGTTTCAAGTTTTTTTTTTTACCATCGACTGGATTGATCGAGAACTAAGCCTGATAGATTGCCTGTTAGGGAGCCATACACTCGAGTGTCAATATAAATTCAGCAAATGGCTGAAAAATTAACCTTGTATATGTATACCTACATAGTGTACATATATATGCATGTACGAGACGAGTTTGCATGCACAGAGGATGTGTTGAAAACTGTCAGAGAGGGTGGTTTATTGGAAGAACATCGACATTGCCAATAGTAATCACTGAATAGAAAATTGATTTCGAGTTGAAGATGGAGAGAGAGTGCTGTCTGATGAATGGGTAGAGGGATTATTCAGTTCGTTGGGTGCATTTACAGCGCTCGGAAATGCGTCATGCTGATCGCATGACCTTTGAAAAGTAAAAAAAAAACACAAATCAAACAAAACGAGGGAGAAGTTGAATGAATGAATGAATGGCCTCATGCAAGCTTGAAATTTAATTAAAATTCACATATACCTATTACCTATCTGGCAAAAGGGCGGAATACGTAGGACGTAGGTAAATGTGTATGCATTTGCAATCGGCGTTGAATGGCGACCAATTGGACGGAGTGCCCTTTCAATTTCAATTGCATGTGATTCTGAATTTAAGGGAAATGTTAAAAATAGTTTTGAGCTCCTCAATTGCAATATATTCGGTATCAAGTCACGCTTTCTTTTGTACCTCACACGCCCAATCCGTTAATTGGCAGCAGTGCAAGTAGTGTATAGCAGATAATAAACGAGATTTGGATTATATTATGTGGAAATGTATATTACGGAGAATAGGTAGGTACGTGGAGTCTTAATCTGATGCAATTACGCCGCAATGATTGCACGTTAGAGCTACATACTGTGTGGCTTGCTACATGCCGTGTACTGGCACCTTAAGAAACACACACAAGAGTGGAACAAGCAAAGCAGCATACCTGCACTGCCGGTATTTCTTTATATTTACATACTTGGTGTTTTGGACTAGTTTTCATTTTGCTTTTAAACTTCAATTTAATTATTTAAAACTTGTTTCATATTTACATTTAATTTACATTGTTGCATTTGTTAATTTAATTTCATTTTAATTTTTCTTTTTCTAATGTTCAATTTTGTAAACAATCAAACTCTTCTGTTCATAACAATTATTGTTACTCACTGTACATGCATTCCGAATTTGATTATGTAATGCATTTACAATGAGAACCTTCAGCAATTCACACAGCGGCACCCGCACATTACAATCGCACTATAAAAATTTTTACTCTCTTCGCTTTATCTCGCCTTATCAAAATCGCTACCGCAATTCAAGCTCCCGATTACCATGGAACCGGTGGTAAAGCTTATGTACTTGCTGCCATGGAAGTAAATAAGTGCGTAAGTAAGGTGCTGGCTGCTGCTGAGCGGATTTCTCGTTCATTTGGATTTGGACCAGCGAAAGGGTAACAATAAAATTATAACGTGGTTAGAAAGGCTCGTCTTTTTTCCTTCGTCTTCCCCTTTCTCATCGTGGCTGATTATTTCGCTCGTCGTCAATGGTTTTTTCTTTATGTCACGCTCGTTGTTATACAAATTTTTGGTCCTTCGAGCCGGATTCTTGTGTTTCGAATTGCTAAAGGCTTTCGCCTAGACAATATATCTACTGGATTGTACAGAATTAAAGTGCAATTATTCTTATTCTGTTAATTCCCTTAAGACAATCAAACTCGAAAAAATTATATTAACCACGTGCACCTAACCATTTCGTGGATTTTGAACATTGTCCTTTCGAGGTAGTGCGTTGGTGTTGTTTTGAGGAATATTCATTGCGCTTTAATTATAGTCGAACATTCGTATTTAAACAAAAAGTATAAACTTTAATTGAAATGTCTTCTTCGGTCACACTCTCTGCAATTCGTTTGACACGTGGTCACATTAAAGGCTCGATGACCAAGTTAGCCAAGTATTCAGAGGAAATTAGTGAAAAGGCTTCCTTAGTTGATCTTGAGGTCAAACTTCTTAGAGCAGACGAATTGTGGAAAGAGTTTGATGCTTCGCAGAAACTGATGTACGAGTTGGTAAATTCAGAGGGTTATACGGACCCAACACCGGAATATGAAGAATTTGAGGCAAAATATTTATTAGTCAAATCGGTTCTATTATCCGCGTTTCGGGAACGCGAAAAGGCTGAAAAAAGTAAGGAAACAATTAATCGAATAGCGGAACAACAACAAATCCTTATTGAATCGTTTGCAAAATCGCAGAATTCGCCGCGAACAGACTTTATTCTCCCTACAATTCGAATCGAACCGTTTTCGGGAAGTTACCAGGATTGGCCTGCCTTCCGAGATATGTTCGAGGGTGCTATACACAACAAAACCAATTTAACGCCTCTTCAAAAATTTCACTATCTTAAGTCTTATTTGCGAGATGAAGCCCTAAGCTTAATCAACCATTTGCCACTTTGTGACGCCACTTACGAAACGGCTTGGGAGCGCCTCGATAGTAGATACCATCGACCACGGTTCGCGATTACGGGTTTCATTCGATCGTTTATGGACTTACCCTCAACCCAAACTTCCAACGTCCGCATTCTTCGGAAAATCTCTGACGGAGCAGACGAAGTGGTAAGAGGTCTTATTTCGCTTAACTCGCTGGACCGGGATCCATGGTTAATATATATACTGCTAAACAAGCTGGACCCAGACACTCGAAAACAATGGTCGGAGAACAGTGTTCTTGAAGACTATCCTACCATCGATCAATTCCTAAAGTTTTTGGAGACTCATTGTGAGGCTTTGGAAAACTCAACAGGCAACATGCGCAACGCAACAAAAGCAAAATCGTCGGCCGTAAAAAGCATGCATGTTGCCCCCTCTTCGCGTTGCATTAAATGCAGTGATTCTCATGGACTTTGGCAATGCCCACAATTTCTCGAAATGGCAATTCCAGCTCGAAGAGATTACGTCAAGTCGTCCAAGGCATGTTTTAATTGCTTGCGTAACGGACATTCCTCTGCTCGTTGTCCATCTAACAGTCGATGCAAATCTTGCAATTCACGCCACCATAGTTTGGTTCATGACCCTTCCGTTAATCATACTCAGCAGTCATCGTCGGTAAATAATTCCTCGGTTGGTTCTCATACCAGCGCTTCTTTCGATCCCGTTTCCGTCGACTCGTCATCTCAACCATCAACTTCGTCATCACCCGTCGCAAACAATAATCATTCGCTAAACATCGCTCATCAATTACCCCAAACACTTCTGCCCACCGCTGTTGCCTTGGTCCGAGACATTCATAAAAAATCCCATGAAGTTCGCATTCTAATTGACTCTGGCTCCCAAGTTTCTTTTATCACTGAGTCATGTGCTCAGCGATTAGGACTCAAACGAAGAAACGCTAGGATATCGGTCAACGGTATTGGATCTACCAATGCAGGTACATCCAGAGGCCTCACCTCTTTGGCAATCTCGTCACGCTGTGGTTTATTTTGTATTCAAGTTAATACTTATATTTTATCCAACGTCACTTCAAACTTGCCAACATTTTCTTTTTCGATTGAGGACTGGGATCATTTGCTCGGATTGGATTTAGCTGATCCGTCATTCAATGAATCTAGGCCTATCGATATTTTGTTAGGAGCAGATAAGTGTTGGGAAATCTTTCATGGACAAGTCACCAAAAACAATCAGGGTCATCCAATCGCACAACATACCATTTTTGGTTGGGTTTTGGCTGGACAACTTTCAGCAAATTCAAACAGCAATATCGTTTCAAACCATACTTCGCTAGATACCGATTCGCTTTTGCAAGCATTTTGGACAGTCGAGGAGGTAGATCCTAAATCGCTTATGTCGGAAGAAGATTTGGAAATCGAGGAACACTTCCAAAAAACTCATCGTCGTGACTCAGAAGGGAAATACGTCGTCAGTCTCCCATTTAAATCTCCACCACAATTCGCAGATACCCTATCTGGGGCGGTTTCGCGCCTTAAATCGATGGAGAGAAAATTCTCTCAAAACCCCGAGCTTCTTGCTAACTACACTCATTTCCTTGACGAGTATCTTGCGCTAGGTCATATGGAACCAGTTCCTACCACAGAAATAGAAAATTCGAATGCGTACTACCTTCCTCATCACGCCGTGCTGAAGCCTGATAGCGCCACAACAAAATTGCGTGTCGTATTCGATGGGTCATTTAAAGACAAGATGGGAAAATGTCTTAATGATTCCCTTATGATCGGTCCTCCCATTCAGCGAAATCTCTTCTCGGTCTGCACCAGGTTTCGTCGCTTTGCATTTGTGTTCACTGCGGATATCGTAAAAATGTTCCGCCAAATATGGGTGTCAGAGAAGGATACGAACTTCCAGCGCATTCTTTGGAGAAGATCGCCATCTGAGTCACTCCAACATTTTCGACTTCGCACGGTGACATACGGCACATCGTGTGCACCCTATTTATCGGTTCGAACTCTCGAGCAGCTCGCCAAGGATTATCAAAATGACTTTCCAATCGCGTCGGAAGTGATCCTTAACGATTTTTATGTGGACGATGTCGCCTCCGGAGCAGACACATTGTCAGAAGCCATATCGAAACAAAACTCGCTTATTGAACTCCTTTCCAAGTGCGGTATGGAACTAAGCAAATGGCAAAGTAATTGTGTCGACCTGCTTAAGAATGTAAATAGTTCTTTTCGGGAAAATATTCCGCTTCATGACAACGCGGACCCATGGGTCAAAGTTCTCGGGTTATACTGGAACTCTCAAAGCGATGCATTCAGTTTTCGACTCAATTTTACCCCTACTGAAGTGATAACTAAGCGCCAAATTCTTAGGGACGTTGCGCGAATCTTTGATCCCCTCGGGTTTTTATCTCCCTCAGTCATTCGTTTGAAAATATTATTTCAGGAGCTCTGGCATCGAAAATTGGAGTGGGATGACCAAGTTCCGCTTTCAATCGCTACCCTATGGAGTTCTTATCGAGATGAACTTTCTTTGCTTACCGAAATCTCGGTTCCGCGAATAATCGGCCTCGGTGATAATTCCTTTGAACTGCATGGATTCTGCGATGCATCGGAATCTGGATACGCTGCCGTTGTTTACGCGCGCTATAAACTCTCAAACGGAAGTTACGTAACAAATATTGTTGCCGCTAAATCTCGTGTAGCTCCGATTCAGCAACTAAGTATCCCACGTCTCGAACTATGTGGAGCCGTTTTGCTCACGAAACTACTTGTCGCTATTCGAAATTCCCTAGGCCTTCACGTAGCTAAAGTGTATGCCTGGTGTGACTCAAAAGTTGTCCTTGCGTGGTTGTCGTCTCCCCCCCGTCGTTGGAGTGTTTTCGTCGGTAACCGTACCTCAGAAATTTTGGGCACAATACCGCGTAATCGTTGGTTCCACGTCTCGGGTAAATCTAACCCTGCGGATTGTGCATCCCGCGGTATACCACCTTCGCAGCTCGTCAATCACCCACTTTGGTGGACCGGTCCACAATGGCTTTGCCAAGACTCGGCCTTGTGGCCGATTGCAGACACACCTGAGGAAGACTCTGCCTGCTTGTTTGAAATGAGAAAAAGCTCATGTCAATCACATCACGTCATCAACAAGGAGCATCCATATGAGCAGCTTTCAACTCGAATTTCATCATGGAATACCCTCATCCGAACAGTCGCTCGATATCTTGGTTTCCTAGCTCGGATTCGCAAACAACTACCATCGTTATCAGACTACCTCAAACAACCCAAGGCAGCTTACGACGCCAAGATAAGTATCATCAAATGGTTACAGTATCAATTCTTTGGTGCATATATAAAATTTTACAAAAAATATTGTTTCTTTCCCAAAGACTGTACACTTCTTAAACTTTCTCCTTTCATGGACAGCGATGGTGTTTTACGAGTCGGAGGACGACTCCAAAAAGCGGACCTTTCGTTCAACACAAAACACCCGATAATCATACCAAAAGGGCATATCATCACTCAACTTATTATCGTCGACGCGCACAAACGTTTTCTGCACGCAGGGGTATCGACCCTCTTTGCCCTTATCCGCCAAGAATATTGGATAATCGGATGTAGAAATCTCCTTCGCAAAATCGTTCACGACTGTGTTCCCTGTTTCCGTCAAAGAAAAGCGACCGCCACCCAGCTGATGGGTAATCTACCACCACAACGGATTCAGCCTTGTCGTTCATTTACACATTGTGGTTGTGATTACGCCGGTCCCATAACGCTAAAAGTGAAATCGGGAAGAAAAAGTACATTTACTAAAGGCTATATCGCGTTATTTATTTGCCTTGTGACGAAAGCGGTTCATTTAGAACTTGTTAGCGATCTAACCACCGAAGCTTTTCTCGCCGCTTTCCATCGCTTTGTTTCGCGCCGCGGAAAACCCTCGCATATGCATTCCGATAATGGAACAAACTTTCGCGGATGCAATCGCTTATTATCGGAGATGCATGAACTCGTTCTTTCGGAACATCATAATTCGCTGGTAGCGGAATCACTGGCTCGCGACGGTACTACCTGGCATTTTATCCCCCTTCTGCACCTCACTTCGGCGGTATGTGGGAGGCGGGGGTAAAGTCGGTGAAACAACATCTTCGCCGCGTCATCGGAGCTGATATTCTTACTTTCGAACAGTATTATACGCTGTTAACGCAAATCGAAGCTCTGCTAAATTCACGCCCCCTATGCCAAATATCTGACACTGATTTAGATCCGCTAACCCCCGCCCATTTCATTCTAGGTGAGTCCTTTGCAGCTGTACCGGAGCCTACGCTTGACGTTCCAACTAATCGTTTGTCGTGCTGGCAAAATCTCCAAGCCAAAACTCAAGGATTTTGGAGGCGCTGGCAAATTGAGTACCTGACGTCTCTGCAACAACGTCCCCGCTGGCAGCAAGCAGAAGTCAACATCAAAGTCAACGACCTGGTAGTCATAAAGGACTCCAACCTCCCACCGGGTAAATGGGCCATGGGGCGCGTCTCTGAAGTTCACCCAGGCCGGGACGGCCTTGTTCGAGTTGTAACTTTGCGAACGGCCAGCGGCACTTTCAAACGCCCCATTCATAAACTGGCGGTGCTACCTGTGTGCTGAAACGTTGTTCCAGGGGCGGCGGAATGTTTTGGACTAGTTTTCATTTTGCTTTTAAACTTCAATTTAATTATTTAAAACTTGTTTCATATTTACATTTAATTTACATTGTTGCATTTGTTAATTTAATTTCATTTTAATTTTTCTTTTTCTAATGTTCAATTTTGTAAACAATCAAACTCTTCTGTTCATAACAATTATTGTTACTCACTGTACATGCATTCCGAATTTGATTATGTAATGCATTTACAATGAGAACCTTCAGCAATTCACACAGCGGCACCCGCACATTACAATCGCACTATAAAAATTTTTACTCTCTTCGCTTTATCTCGCCTTATCAAAATCGCTACCGCAATTCAAGCTCCCGATTACCATGGAACCGGTGGTAAAGCTTATGTACTTGCTGCCATGGAAGTAAATAAGTGCGTAAGTAAGGTGCTGGCTGCTGCTGAGCGGATTTCTCGTTCATTTGGATTTGGACCAGCGAAAGGGTAACAATAAAATTATAACGTGGTTAGAAAGGCTCGTCTTTTTTCCTTCGTCTTCCCCTTTCTCATCGTGGCTGATTATTTCGCTCGTCGTCAATGGTTTTTTCTTTATGTCACGCTCGTTGTTATACACTTGGAATATCAATTCTTGTGTGTGAGGCGAAGAAGACTATTCTGGAAATATTTGAGCTTCACTAACCTTCTTTAGACAGAACTTATTCAATCTGCAAACTTAAAGCCTTGCCGAGCATCCAGCAAAGAAGACTGCTGTGCACCCATTGTCGACATTGTGACATTGGTTCCTGTATACGTATTATTCTTTAAAATCTGTGCACGCCTATACCTATTCCATAGTGCCCAATAATCACTCTCTGTCTATAACTATCACTGTGACAGATAGAGATACAGTGTTTGTTTGTTTTAAGCCCATTGAACCTTTCCATGTTGCACGGGGCAAGTCGGTCAACAGTTTGGTTATTTTTTATTTTTATGATTGCCAGTTCATACATACCCTTCGACGTGGTAGAAGGTATGTAAAGGGTGGACCAAATACAAAGTTTCTTTTTAAAATTAAAAATTAAATTTCGTCCATGATGTATTATGGCTTTATTAGTAAGAGCAAACATTCCCATTAATTATGGAACACAACGTCGTTCAAGTGGTTGCCTCGGCTGGCTTCACAGTAGCGCATTCTGTCACTCCAAATTTCCATGTCCTTGTCGATGATTTCGGGCTGTAGCTCATCCTTTGATGAACAACAACAAATCCCATCGATGTAATCCTGTCGTCAATGATAGCACCTAACATATATCGTTAGTGGTTGGTTACATAGTTATATGACTTATCCCACAAATATTATGAAAGGCTTCTATTTGCTGAAATCCAGCTAATAAGCTTAATCACTTTTGCATAGGGAAGTTGGAAAGCAGTACATTTTCTTGTGAAAAAAACGCATTAAATTACAAGTACCTACCGATTTACGATGCGTCTTGAAAGGAAAACTTTATAAGGAATTCCTTTGTGTGATGAATAAATGTAGCTACTACATATTTTATTCACTGGGCAACCTTATAATTGTGTTAATATGGCTTTCAAACAAAAAAAACCAAAACACAACTGGTATACAAAAATCCACACAAACACATGTCCTTTTTAGGCATTTCTCCTCACGAGTTAAAATAACATTAACTTATTTATCGTTCTCCGAAAAACCCATTAACTTATTCTCCTGTGAACCATTCAATGTTGTGAGATCTTCGACGCTAACAGGATTTCGCTATCCAGTTTCCATATCCAGCACGTGCCATATCACCAATAGATACAAAAAAGTAACGAAACCATCTCATCACCACCCCTTGCTGTTCTGTTGGTAACAAATTCGACTTCCATTCCGATGATTTTTACGCATCGCTAAACGTTTTTCCTCAGGTCTTCCTAACTTGTTTCGCTCTACTGGTCTGTATTTCCTTGAGCGCGTATGATTTTATATGATACACAACATATTGCCCGCACTTAGCACCTTCCAATACACGTATACATCATTGTGTTGACTTTCAAATGGACGTGACCGCCCAACAATATTTTACACACGGTAACATGATATGTGGAACACCCTTATTACCAGAATACCCACTTCTTAAAACCATGTCGAGTCGATACAATATAACAATGTCAGCACTAATTAAGACAATTACAGGCGATAAGGAAATTAGATCATTTTCCAATAAATTTCGGACGATGGAAGTTGTGCTGCGTCCTCATTCCCATTGATTGCGGTATCGATTTATTTAGCCAACTTAAGGTTGTTATACAATCAGGAATCCGGCTCAATTTAAATAAGACGAAAGAGCAATCTTAATGATAAGTAATTTCGAATTTAGATCCCCAAACCATAAAGTGGTCTAACTTGCTAAGTGAGCAAATCATCGTTATATCGATATGCGTAATCGATTTTTGCATTTTTTTCTTTGGAACACAAAATAAACAAATGCTATTAGCATCTGCTATCAGATTTAATAGGTACATAACATGTACATATAAATGTGTGCGCAAAAGAAAATAATCACATTATGACTGCCAGCTGTGATATCGGTTGGACGGTAATGGACATACGTACTCAAATGCGTGATGCGGAGCATTCTTCATTTTTGGTTTATCTTGTAAGATATTTGCGCGCCAGCCAATGGCTCGCTTAAATTGGGGTGAGCAGCAAATTGTTGAAATATTAATTTAAAAATTTGTTTTTGTAGAATTCTGCTGAAAAGAGGAAATTCCTTCGAAAGTAGATTTTTTGGCAGATTTCTTATAAAATAATATGTAATGGCTTTGGCAAATTAAACAACATCTTTCAGAGTTTTTGGGCTTTTTCAAAGAAAATTCGAGGCGGTAGCCACTTGAAAGAAAATTTATTTTTATTTAGGAAATCATGAACAAAATCTGTTCACAGCAGTTCGCAGTGTCCGTATGTATGTTTCATTATTAATATTATTTGAACGCCTCAATTAAACTGGGCTTTTGATTTTGTTATACTCGGATCCGGGTTTTTTATGTCAAATAAATAAGACACAAATTTAATTTTCTAATTTTTTTTTTTTGAAAATTTAATTTTTTGGTTTGTTATTATTGACAATTCGAGACTTCGCTCCGGGCTCCGGTAGTTGAAACAATCTTCAAGAAAGAAGGACATGAAACTCAGCGTCAAGAATCAAAAAGTTCAAAAATGATGGAGTCATTCAAAAATGTGGTCCCTTAATTCGCTACAGTCATAACGAGCTGATGAAGAAGCTATACCGAAGAGATTTACAACAAATGGGATCTCCACATCCTATGTTCCTGATAAATACGCTTGTAAGAACCTTATTTACGGGTTTAGTTTGTCCATTTGCATTGGCGCTATTATACGATACCCGGAGGCCTAGAGCTTAGCTTCAATGAGGGCCGAGGCCTGTGCTAATGTCTCTATTACATACATACATACATATTTGAACGCCTCAATTAAACTTTTTCCTGATTGATTGTTAGAGATTTCAAAACTTATCTCGGGGTCTATAATCTGTCAAGCATTGAAGTTGGTGCTACAGTAAGGGGTGGATCTGCTAATTGAGTCTCTTTTATAATATGTACCAGCTCGCTTAGCCCTCCGCATTTGATACACAGAGACTTCTTTACAGTCAGTTAGTTTCCTCTTTTATATTTAAAGGGTCCGCCAAATAACTTTTTTTTTTTGAAAATGCTATAAAAAAAACTACTGAATATTTTCTCAAATTTCTTTTTTTATTTGAAAGTACAATCCTTCCGGTTAATAATGGAACAACACACTTTCTGCCACAGCAGCAATTTTCTCGGGTGTACGCACTGTTTTTGGCTTTTCACGCTTTGGTTTATCGATGAGGATGCCAGTTTCTTTCACTTTTTTCACAAGATAACGAACATACGGAGCTGACGGTGCTTCTCTTCTTCCAAAATCCGTACGCAATTTTCGCACACATTCTGCAACATTACCATGATTTTCAAAGTAATGTCGCAATATTTCCCAGCGTTGTTCAAGCGTATACACAACACTATTCGTTCAGCGGAAGGATAAAACTAATTATATGTCAAATCAGACATGAGCTTAGTGTTACCATTCGCGAAATAAGCACTAGTTGCAAAAAAAAAAACGTTAGATGGCGGACCCTTTATATATCGCGCAGTAAACGTACCTAAGAAAGTACCTAAGGAGTAGTTAGTATCTCTGAAAGATATGTTTAACACCATGTTGGAGAAAACAGGTCAAACATTACGTGATGAATTTGTAAGTAAAGCGCTTGCATCTTTACTATCATACGATCATACTATAGCAGACAGATCTTCCGATACTGTGCAACATATGCAACCAGAAAGATCGTGAGGATGTGCACAACTTTCTAGCAGTATGACCCCATTCTTTTAAAATTCCGCTTGAAGATCGTTGGAGATATGAAGCCGATCGGATAAAAAATACAAAAAATTCCCATTCAAACTTTGACCCCCTAAGGGTTGAATTTTCTTTTGACCATGTCCTACACCTGAAATTCAGGAATACACAAAAAAAAAAATTAAAATCGGCCCAGGGGTTATCGAGTTATAACGTCATCGAGTTTCACCCAATAGAAGATGCTTTTTTTTTCTTCCTCCGGAGAAGCCCATGTCTATCCCTATTTTCTTGTGTGGCTCTGTAGATCCATGTAGTGACGTTTCGTGTTAGAGCACTTCATCATGTCAAGGGTTTTCGTGTTTCGTCGTGCAAAGCCAAGCAGATCAGTTGTGGCGTTATGATAACTTTACTTGACACTTTACTTTACTTTGATAAATCGTATCACGTCATTAACAATTATGGATGGATTTTATGTGGTTATTATATTATCTGGTGGCAGCAGTGCATATATAATAAAATGAGGGTCTTGTATCAGCAATACGAACGTGTTATTTCCCGCAGGCAATTACCCCAAGCTATTTTCCGGGCGTGGTGCTGCGTTGGCTGTGCTTTTCGAATATAGTACCAAAAATTGTCTCCTTATTTAAATATTTATTTAAAAAAAGCTAATCAGTTTTGAAAATGGCTAAATTTCAGCTTCAAATATGTCGCAGTAGCTCGTATAAATTTGTCAGCCATCCTGACCGATGATGCTACCATTAAATCACCATTTGCGATATGATGAGCTCATGTTACACCACTGAGATTCAAGTCAGCCGGCTTAGTCAAAAGAGAGGGTTTCTCTAAAGACAAGAAATATGACAATTTTTGGGGATGTCAATAACGAAGCTGTGCTAGTTTATTGGACCGGATCCGTATGTCCACCTAAATGCATTTTTAACCTAATAACTTATCTGCAACCTCTATTCCGATCTCCTATTTCAGAAAACATTTACAAGATACCAACAAATATAATTTTATACTCACATCCTGTCATGAGATATCCTTTTGTTATTCGTATCAAGAAACATCCTGGAAAGAAAAAGATAAAAACGATTGTCAAATGGATTTGCAAAAGAAAAATCATTTACTCTAATGAAAAATATGTCATTCTGGCTCTTCAAAATGAAATTATAAACTTTACGTCAGTTAGGACATTTTAACGGTAATTTCCTTCAACAGTGATATTAATCAGTTGCAATAAAAGAAAAAGAAAACCAACAGATTATCCTTTCATTTTAGATTACGGTTCAGTTCACTTAGAGATATCAAACTACAGACACAATCATCAGACACCAGGGTTACGAGTAAAACTCTTAAAATTTTCCTATCTCTCAGTACCACAACGAACCACACCTGCAGAGGAATCAAAAGAAGCACAACGAATACAACAAATCCAAATACACCCTCTGCAACAACAAGAAAAAGGACATTCGAGGAGCCAGAAGAACACTCAGACAAAGGAGAATTTATCATCTTTGAAAATCATTTTCGCTCAGCGAGTGGCAGCTGCTGCAGCAGACACAAAATATATATTTCAAAATGTGACAGATGGTTAAACAGGAACTTAAAACAAAAAACAAAATTCATGGCCTTTTCTTGTAAATCCCAGAAGTAAACATTTAAACAATCGGATGTGGGCTACATAATAAACTGAACTGAAGATAATTTTACAGCTTTTGCAAAATGCCCGCGCATTTATAAATAAATTGCCATAAATTGTTTGGGAGAGCGAACGGCGTACATGTGTGCCGATTAATTAATTAATAACCGACGCCGCTGTCGTAAATTGCTGCCTTTTTTGACGTTTTTGCAGCGCACATGTCTAGTTGTGGTGGCTTTGAATTGGCATGAGTAATGTGGTAAGTGAATAGTTACAACTCACTGATGACTAACAAGTCGGTACAGTAGTCGGTGCTGGATACAAATTTGCATAACTATACATACATAATTTAAATGATTTACCCAAAAATGGGAAGGGGATTGAAAACCCGATTTAATCTGCGTTCAGGTCGCATGACAAATTACCCGACGCGGATGAAGAATGTGCATAGGAGCGTGTAGGTATAACTAGCTTACAGAGTGGGTTAAAATCGATTTTTTTTGCTACGCAGTTCAGAACCCATATAGTTTCGGTTGATTGAAATGATATTGACAAAGTGAGGCATCAATGGCAGTACAATTGGATTAGAAGATAATCATTTCAGTTCCCTGAGAACTAATGGATATTTGCATTGATTTTGAAATGTTTTTTTTAGAGGTATACAAATTCAATATAAAATAAAACATTTAAAGCTAATGTTAATATCTATGATATTAGCTTTATTTAATAGATAATTTTATGCCATTACTGTTTAAAAATGATTTTGGGCATCGCATACCTAATAGCGCCACGGGTGTTCAAATGAACTTTCGACAACTTCATTGAGAAACTCGGGCCGTATATTTTATGCAATAACACGGTGAATGTTGACTTTGAAATCGTTCAACGTCTTTGGTTTATCGGCATAGACCAGCGACTTCACATACCCCCAAACAAAGTAATCTAATGGTGTGATATCACAGATTCTTGGAAGCCAGTTGACATGTCCATTACGCAAAATTATGCGCTCAGCCAATGTTTCCCGAAATAAATTGATGGTGTCGCGCGCCATTTTCTTGAAACCAAAGGCTCTGTCACGCACGTCAATGCCATTCAACTGAGGAACGAAGAAGTCAAAGAATCTTGTACAAATTGCATTGCTTCAATCGCTGTGCACGATGGCGCTTCGACTCATTCGGATTCTGCGCTCGACAATGGCAATAACTTCTACTGTTTGCATTGTTTGTCGTCTTTAGGGATGCTACACTACTAGAGTGTATGTGGTTCGTTCCGAAATTCCAGAACTTGACATGATTTGTGCGGTTACAGACCGCTTACCAAAGACACTAAGCTTCAATAAAAGATTCTCCACGGAGATCACAAACAGAGAAGCATGGGTTAGCAATAACCCACCAAACTGCCAAAACGGCCTTAAGTGGTATACGGATGGCTCTAAAATGGACTCGGGGGTAGGAGCTGGTATCCATGGACCAAATCGGAACATCTCAATACCTATGGGAAAAAGCCCCAGCGTATTTCAAGCAGAGCTCCATGCCATTAAAGAATGCGCAAACCTTATATACAATTCAGGTATTAAAGGCGCCAACATCCATATATTCACGGATAGTCAAGCAGCTATAAAAGCCCTTAGCTCACACATTATTGACTCCAAATCAGTACTACACTGCTTCGATTCCCTCCAAACACTTAGTTACAAGAACAAAACCAGTCTATGGTGGGTCCCCGGACATAAGGGAATTGAAGGAAACGAAAAAGCCGATGAACTAGCCAGAAATGGCTCGGAAACCCCTTTCATTGGCCCTGAACCATTCTGTTCGATTCCCAAATCAGCTATAAATCTGGCTATAAAAAGCTGGGAGCAAAACAAATGTACTTTGTATTGGGAGAACATCCCAGGTCTAAGACAGGCCAAAAGAGCTATTCAGCCCTTCAAAGCAGATGCCAGAAAGATACTAAATCTTCGCAGGCATGATATCAAAAACCTAGTAGACTACCTAACGGGTCACCACGGTCTGCGATATCACCTAAATAAAATGCATTTAGTCGACTCACTGGAGAGCAGACTATGTCTAGAAGAAGACGAAACAGCCGAACACATAATATGTGCCCTTTACGGTATAAGAAGGAAATCATTTTTCAGGGAAGTAATAAGTACCGAAGAACTAAGGAAATCCTCTGCTGAATGTGTGATCAGCTACATAACATTAGGAAAGTAGAAGCGCTACTAACCTAAACATATATCTGACGTCAAGCACAATAGATCTTTTAGGTCGACGTGCATCCTAATGCTCCGGCAAGTCAGAAGTTAAAAAAAAAAAAATGTGGTTCGTAAACGATTTACCGCGTTCCGAATAACTTGCTCAGATGAGCGATTATATGTCGACCGTAAAATAGACGTTGTGCACGATAAGTTTGGCGAACCGAACTATGGTTTTCAAAATAAGTTTGCACGCGTTGTAGGGGGCAGCATGCCTCCCCTGCAAATTCTCTTTGGCCTTTATTTCCATTTTGTTGTTTTTGGTCGTTATGCATTTTTTGGGCGTTAGTAAAAATAATGCCATTACGCCCAAAATCAATGTCACATCACCCAAATTCCAGTAAATTTTACAACAACAAATTGTTAAGTACCTACAAGACTTGTCCCTCCAATTTGAAAGGTTCATTTGAAGGCCAACATTTTAAATAGTAAGATAAAAGTAATACTCGAGTTGGCAAGCTTAGATTTTTTTTTTTTTTTGTTTGTAAAACATTTTCTCTTGTAGAGTTTTCAGCAGAGGCAACATATACTTACTGATACTAATTCGGCAGACGAAACGCAAATATTGGGTGCCTTATCTTTGCCCATTTGAGTTGGGGGTCTCAGTACTTTCAGTATACCTACCTTGCCTCTAGGGGCATACAACTTTAGACGGTTTTTCGAAGAATGATTTTTTGACCATTTTTGAACAGCTGTAAAAAAAAATGGGCAACATCTCATCATTAAAACACTGCCTTTGCATATCCTGCCGTTTTAGAAAAGCTTCTTCGTGTAAAAGATATATTTTTTCCTGATCGTTTGCGGTGACAAAATTGGACGCCATTACAGGAGAAGAAAACGAAAAGAAGAATTAAATTTATTTTTATTGACTTGTTCCATTGAAAGTAGGTTAAACTTTATTAGATGTATTTATATGTACAAATTATAATTTCCCCAACTTGTATAATTGTCCCAACATTTCGAGAATAAAGGGAATCTACGGTTTCGACATTTACAGCAAGTTAATTTTATTAATTATTGCTCGAAGCAATAACTGAAGTGTTTAGAAAAGTGCTAAAATAAAACGCTTTAATTAAAAATTTTTTTACGATTTGAAATTAGATTTTATGCATAAAACCAGAAAGCGGTAATAATTTGAAAACAGTCAGTTCAAATGCGGATTGCGGACCCTGAAAATGACGATTAATTTGCAAAACAGCATCTAGATTAAACTTTAATAAAACCGCTCATATTTAAATTTGTAAACTCTACTTTGGCGTTCTAAAGTAAAAAAAAAAGAAAAAAATAAAAATGCAACAAAGTTGCAAGGTGGAATTTAATATGTATTCAGTTTCAAACTTTTTCAATCGTCAAATTATATTATACGTCCATTTAATTAATTTATCAAAGTTTTTTCCAAACAAAATAAATATATTTTAGCCCCTCAATGTTTTTGTCGGGAATCCAAATATCTCTATGCGCATCTTTTATTTTGCATAAAAGAAAATATAACTTCATTCTAGAGAGCATCCAAAAAGTAATTAAAAGAAATTCGACCTCGAATTCATTTTGTGTTTTTTTTTTAACTTGCGTTCATTTTATTATTTCCATTACCCACTTGACGTAGGCGGTTGTGATGTGACTTGAGCTTGAGAGAGGGAGGCAATTTAAATTTTGCTTGTCTGTGTATATAGGTACAGATACATTTTATTTTGACAAAAAACACCACGCGGGGGTGACGACGGGGTGATCCGTGATGGCAGTTGTAGGCTTTTTGTTAGTCAGTAGGTCGACCGGTGTTTATTTTGTTTTTTATGGGTGTTGTTGCCACTACTCGTATACTATGGTGCTGTTGCTGCTTTGCATTTCATGCAATTAACATGTGCTGGGCATATTGAACGTTTGTGGCGCTTCCGAGTGTTGTTAAACACACAAAAGTACACTCTTGTGCATTGAAAGACAGACAGACACACTGGCGAAGAAACAGCTCGTTATGTGGAACATGGCCGTGTTTTCAGGTGGTTGCTAAAGGAAACATTAGGTATGTACGTACAGTACATGTGCACGTACGAGAATTAGAATTGAGGTTAAAGTGCGAGTTGGTTTACAATTGCGGTGTTGGCGGTTCTTGAAGATAAAGCGAAAGGTCAGTAGATGGACTGTTTCTATGATTGACAGACTAACCAAACTGGCAATGCAATGGGGGAAATGTGTAAATAGAAAAATTCATGAATTCCAAAAATGCAAACGTCTGGGGAATTTGAGTATATGCGTTCGTATTGATGCCACGACCATTCGTTGTATAAATCAATGGAATTAATTTGATATGTACTAGCAAACAGTTCTTAGATGAATAATTGAATAAAATATGGTTTGTCCTGCAAGTAAAATTTATTCGTATTAAATAATTTATAAAGTATTCTTGTTTAGAAGCACGTGGGCGTATTCAAATTTGGAGTATTTTAGCTGTACTATAGGTACTTTTTAAAATTTAGATGCGAACTTTTTACCTACTTCAATTGAAATGCAAAATTTGTTGTTTTTAGACGTAGTAACAAGGTAAGTTGAAGTATGTACTACTGGATTAATGTTAAAATATTAGTAACATCATTAGCAATTTTAATTTTTTCTACGAATTTTGCAAGGTTAATTTTGTCAATACACTACCCGTGAATAGTATATGTTCAGAACTTCGTTAAAAAAAGAGCTTATAAAAAAGCTTTCAATAGAATTCAGTTGCAGGAAACTTTTAGAATAACTTGTTTCCAAATTCACCATTGTGTTTTCCAATAACATCCCTTCCATGAACAAATTCTTGTTGACTTCTCTAACTCACTCCTGACTCGGTGAAATTTGCTTCATCGACACACGTCCTCTAGAAAGACCCAGGATAAGATGGTTAGATCAAGTCCATTTTTATCTCTCCTCTACCCGTATGGGGATTGCCCTTGATGATGTATAGTCGATGTCGGAGAATCAAGCGTTATGAAGAGACATTTGGGCAACATACACTCGCGACCTACACCATGCAGAAGTGGACCATTGAAACGGAACGACCGTAAAATAAAAGCCTGTAGTACAGAAGCGCGTAAATGAACACTTTCAAAAAGCCCGTAGGCAGTTTTTACGGTTTTTTTTTTAATTTTTCAGGGGAAATTTTTGTAAACAATGAAAAAATTAGAAATGTTCTTGGCGAAAAGTCGCTTTGCAAATACACAGCCTCGCGCTCATCCCGAATCCTACAGTGACCACAGGCATCAGGAGGGTTGCAGGGGGCAGCATGCCACACCATACAATTACGGTCTTTTGAAATACAGTCTATTGGAAAGGGGTAAGCAAAGTCAAATTCGTTTCATGGGCCCCAAAGTCGTCTAAAGACACACAAAAGCAACAGGAAACGAAACCAGTATACATTTTTACAACGAACGGCCAATAACCTAACCTAGCTTAGCCTAATATGTATTTTGAACTGCCGTTTAATCCTTGGAGTAATTTTCAGTCCTTTAGTGTTGAGGAGAGGAACAGCGAACTCTATACAGTGTTATTGACCGGGCCATAAATGTGCACCAGAGTCGTCTAAAGTGGCGTTCTGACATCAACGTACCGAACAAACGAGTTTTCGATTAAAATCTGGTGGGACAACGCAGTTGGTGCCACGGGGATGTCTAATGACCTAAGCCAGCTTGTAGTGCGAACGAATGAACAATAGTGCTCCAGCTAAGGCGATCTTCTATTCCCAGCCCACAGGTTTGAGACGACAAGGAAGATCGAACCTCTATTTCAAAGACCAAGTCACCGCGGAGACCAGAGCGATTGGTCTATTAGCAGCGTGCTCGGGATCGCAGATGATGGAAGGCTGCATGCGTCTCAGACTCTTCACGAGTCGGGAGCCTCTTAGGAAGAAGAAAATGGCAATGCAAAACTGCCACTGAACTGCGCTAACTGAAGAGGCGTATTGGTTGACGCACAAGTTTTAGGCAATAAGTCACTGGCAATCAACAGACATGGAACTATAGCTAGGCTATGGGTGGGGCGCCAAGAAAACACCTGAAGCATATGTGGTTGCTTCTGTAGTAAACTACATATTCGGAAAAAATATGTCAAGGTCGTAAAAATATCAAATTATGTGATAGACACCTACGTCCATCTGCCGCTTTTTGTTATGGCTGTCGTTTGAAAATTTCACAAATAAAGATACCTACATCAATGACACAAAGATATTACAACTCATACTTGTATTTTTTTTTTCTTAATCTCCATCATTCTTAGTAGAATCTTGTCAAAATGGACAAATAATACTCAGCTTACTTACAAAGACTGTGCAAAAATCTCATGGTTACGCTCTTTTATCAACAACAGCGGCAACAACGACACTGACCTTTCAAGTCAGCCTCACCATGGCATTACCCTACGCATTCTCCATCACACGGAATCATCTCCCTGTATACGACCTACACACAATGAAGAAGACGACAGGCACACGAGGATGCAATTTAATTTTAATTATTTAAACAAAATGCGAGAACAACAGAAATAAAAAGAAAAACCAGCTTAAATAAAACTGTTCAACAGTTTATCGCACCATAACAGCCTGGCTCTGGTAAATAATTTTACTTTCATTTAAATTCATTGTAATCCCACAAGGGTAGTGACGTGCGGCTCGCGCCCGCAGCTGCTGCTGTACACTCCGCCATTAATGTTAACACAAATAAAGTAATGGAATGGAATACGGAAACTGAAAGTGTGGCCAAATGTTGTTTTTTTTTTCGTCCAACTCCTACGATCTCTGGCTAACTTGCTGTTTTTATGCTTCTTGTTTTGGATGACCTCTCTCGCTCTGCATGATGGGGGACTATGTTGGAATTTATTAGAGCACAAGGCGACAATTGTCCGAGACAACATAGTGATGATGATGTAGGTCGCGTAGATTGTCAATCTGACAGAATGCGCTGACAAATTTAAATGACCTACTTGGCGACACCATTCCGATTTTGGTAATCAATTTCAAAGCGTGTTCCGCTTGCGCCTTATCGCCATCGGCAACAAATTATTCAAATTAAGGATTTATGAACAAATATTTGATTGGTCTTGCTGATCATTTTAATTCGCTGCACTCAATTAGTTCATTTTCCGGCGAATTACGTGTTTAGACAAATGATAGGTGTGGATAGTGTTGTATAGTGTTTACTCGTGTGCAGCAGAAAAAAAGCTTTGGAAGTAGATCGCGGAAAGATTATTCTGTACCTAGGTACCTACTTGTTGAAATTTTTTATTTTTTGCGTACGAGAGTATCTGTATCTGCATCTGGCTTTTCTTCTTTTTTCTTTGATAATAAAAATTGAAAATTATTTCGGAAGAATGATGTAATGGCTGTGCTATTGCGCTGACATAGAAGAAGGCCTGTAAAGAGACGCATAGTGACGAGTGAGTAGTTTCGACATGTATACTGTATAGTCGAGTACGATGACTTTACACTGAGACTTCGTCTTCGTCAATTGCTTTTGCCGCACGACGACGATAAACATCAGCTGCGTGTTTATGTGGAGGAAATAAATTGCTTTGGGAAGTAATGAGGAAGAGCAAGGGCAAGCGAGAGGGCGTGCGACTGCGAGTAACCTCACTCACAACATGAGATCGAGTGCGGTTTGATGGCGTAATTGTGCTGGCCCGAAAATAGAGCTGTGTGTGTGTGCACTGGCGGATGTTATGTTTATAGAAGGGATTTCGGGAAAGTGGTGTTTTTTTTTTCTTTTTCGTTTTTATATTTTACATTTTACATACTAAATTGTAAAGTGACAAGTTGTTACGGTCAAGTGTGGTGTAAGGTTGATTGTGTCATAGTTGATAATGGTTTAGGTCTACTTGGCGGTGATGGTATAAAACCAATTAGCGGAACCACAAAGAGGCCCTCGCGCTGGGAGTATTCATTTTTTGACATCATCACGTAGTGAATTTTAAATACCGGATTCCGGACTAAAGTGCGGCGACGCGGCGCGAGGAAGAACTCTTCTGATTTTGTTGGACTTAAGGTCCCATTGAATTGGAGCCGCCTCAGCACGTTGCGGCATATTTTCTCTCTTCAATCCATCAGCTGCGAATAAAACAAAAAAGAATACAACCCTTCTGCCGTTTGTAGTATGATGTATGAATAAGCATGCCATTTATTTTTTAAGGAAAAACAGGAAAATTTAAAGAAAATTTTATATTTCATAGGATTTATTTTTCCGAATTCAGTAAAGATTACAGGACAGTTTTTCTTCGAAATCTAATATACGAATAATACATAATATATGTATGTATGTAGTAACTTAAAAAATAAAATTAGTAGTTGGCGCAGCAGTTCCGTATATGCTAGGCACCCGAGCTTCTCGCAGCCATTCGTTTGTGTAAGTTTTTGTTTTTGGGACGAATGGAAGGAACCTACAACTTTATACCGAGTCCGAACGGCTGAATTGAAAAGCTTTTACATGCTATTATTTAGACTCTCAAATATTTGTCAGAAGTTCGCGAGATGTGACTTAGTGGAAAAAAACATTAAATTCGTGGATCTAACTTGGTGCCCCTTGCACAGTAGTCCAGCACGCTAACCACTGAGCCACTGAGGAACTATTACATTGTAAATATGAATGAATATATTAATATTTAAAATTTTATAAGAGTCAATGGTTTCGTTGTCTAATTCGTCTTAAGTTCGACCAATTCCTTGTTCAAAAGTTTCACCCTAGAAGGCTAATACTCGTGACTACCCCTAATAAGCTAAACGTTTGTAGAGACAACGACCACGCACTATTAAAAAATTAAGAAAAAAAAAAATAAAAAAAAAAATAAATAAATAGGCGGCGCAACAGGCGATAGACACCCTAAGCCTAGCTTCTCGCAACCATTCGTTTGTGTGAGTTTCTATTTTTGGGACGAATGGAAGGGACCTACAATTTTATGCCAAGTCCGAACGGCTGAATTGAGAAGCTTTTTCAGGACAGTCGTACTCTCGGAAGTTTGTCAGACGTTCGCGAGAGGTGGCGCAGTAGAAAAAACCTTAAGATGTAATTTGTGTTTTTCCGGGGATCGAACCTGAGATCCCTCGCACAGTAGTCCAGCACACTAACCACTGCGCTACTGCGCCCAGAAAAAATAAAATACGTTTTTTTAAATACAAGGCATAAGTGCCATAAGCAAGAGGTCATCGGTGACCAATTTTTTTTTTTTTTTACAAAAAAAAAAAAGGGGATTCCAAATCCTGGAGCACTCAGACGAATCTCGGTCCATTGTACTACCAAGCAGAAACCCCTTTTTTGGTGTAGTGGTGGAGAAACTCTGCTATTATTCGTTTCTCTTTATGGTCGGTGGCAGAGTATTGCTGTCCCCAGCCGGGGCTCGAAGCAACGCCGCTCGGGTCACAAGCAATGACTCTAACCACTACACCATGGCCACCACACCGCCAAGTTAGTTAGGGACTATACGTTGCTATGTGCCCGCGTTAAGAAGATACAGTAAGATAAGGATTAAGACATCGTCGAAACGTCATTTTTATTGAACTTGATCTCAGACAGGCTTGAGATTGGGTTTCAACGTTTTAACTTTCTATTGCGAACACTCGTTCAACTGAGTTTTCAAAGGTTTTAAGTCAATGGGAATAAACCAGGATAAGTACATTATATTTACAGGGTTTATCTGAAAAATACAGGAGTCATTTTTCTACAGGATTTTCGTTGAAAATACAGGGGTATCCTGTACAATACAGGATAAATGGCATAGTTATGTATGAACGAAATGAATCTGAAGCGAATAAATGGTGGGCCATCTAGTGGTTTCTTTTTAAATCATAGGATATTTTGACACTGACAGCTGTTTCCCGCTCGAAAGCTTGACAGAAAGTCAGTATCATACGCATGTTTGTGCGGATTTTCGCACGTTATTGTCCAGAAGCCAATGCATTCTTTGATAATAAGGCCATAACAGAGCCATGTTAACCGACTTTTTTTTACTGAAATTGAAGACATGGACGACCTCTGGTTCATGCAGGATGGGGCGCCATGCCACTTGAACGACGATGTGTTCCATAATTAATGGGAATATTTGCTCTTACTAAAGCCATATATAAACGAATATAATTTAGACCCATATGTACGTACGTATACTAACTGGTGCCGTGAATTAAGGTAGATGGAAATAATGTCGATCGACTTTATTTCCATAAAGTATTGGAAGTAATGTCGAATTGCGACAGTTTCCATTTTCGATTTTATTTCCATAATGAAAGAGTAATTATGTAGAATATGAGAATGGCAATAGAATAGAAAAGAAAAATAATGTATGTTTGGCAATAATGTAGAAATTAATTTGGGAAATAAATGCGAAAGCTGAAATCAGATAGGTAATAACGTAGAAACATCTTTGGAAATAAAATCGAAATTCAGTATAATGCAAATGCAAACCGCGGCGGCGCTGGGGGGGAGGGGCGGCGGGCGCGAAACGCACGAAACGCGTCACCACACTTCAAATATTAATATCAGAAATCTTTATCCTATTATTTTAATATTTTTTCTTCATCTTCATACAAATCAATGATAAACACCCGACTGTTTGTGGGACATGTCCAAACGGTCATTATTTTTATACCCGGTACCACACTGTGGCGAGGGTATATTCACTTTGTCATTCCATTTGTAACGCACATAAGGAGGCGTTGTAGGTATGACAAACTATATATATTATTGATCAGCATCACTTTTTTAGTCGATCTAGCGATGTCCGTCTGTCTGTCCGTCTGTCCGTCCGCACGATTACGTCCGTAATTTAAGAGCTATCGACTTGAAATTTGGTACGTAAGCTTTTATCCACCAAACTGAGGCTAAGTTCGAAGATGAGCAAGATCGGATGAAAACTACTACTACCTCCCATACAAAAATATCGGATTTATATAGCTTTTTGATGTTAAAAATTAAATTTAAATAGCTACAATAAAGATAGCAAGTTTAAACTTTGCACATATTGTTTTAATAATATTTAAAAATTTTTGACAAAAAATGAGCTTGGTTGAATAAAAACTACCCATACATCCCATACAAATATATATTTTTTTAGTACTAAAATATATTTTTTTTATTTTTACAATAATACAGTACCGGGTATTTGAGCTTCGGCATAGTCGAAGATAATTGTCTTACTGGTTTCTTTTAAATTCAAAATGGATATTGTGTCTTTTTGAAACGGACATAAGGTCCAAATGCATATTATGTCTTTTTGAAAATGACATAAGGTCCATTTAGACTTTGATCGTTTCAGATTGGACATTATGTCTGTTTGTTAATAAGACATAATGTCAATGGACATTCTGTCCGTTTATGACAGAAACATTAACAGAACACTACAGAATTTGGATGACAGAAAAATTTCATTAGTTGACTTCTTCAATCAGTTGACTCAGAAAGAAGCTTTTATCATAGCAACAAACAGTAATGATTTCCATCATGAGTAACATGTACCTTACTGTACGTAACAACTCAGAATTTGATATTCAAAGCCACAAAATGAAATATATTAGGTATGTTCGTGTGAATTTATTTTTCCATTTTGTTTATATTAATGTAAAATAGCGTTTTTGTTTTTGGAAAAAAAGTTGAATCTTGCTGGCAATAAAGTCAAAAATGAATTTTTAGGTTGGGAAATAAAGTCGATTATTGAAACTTAGCTTTAATTGATTAAAATTATTATTGAACTGGTCGACATTATTACTCTTTTTATACCGATATAATTGGAAATAAAATCGAACATGGAAACTGACGCAATTCGACATTACTTCCAATACTTTATGGAAATAAAGTCGATTCGACATTATTTCCATCTACCTTAATTCACGGCACCATACTAACTCACATGCCTTACATTTTGCATGACGTGTACGAAGCGGAGGCTATCTAAGCATCGGCCAGACTTTACAATACTTTTACTTGTTTTGGAATAAAATCTTGCAAAACTGAAAGTACCAACGCGAAACAAAGTCGCAGATGTCATATTGTACCTACTGCACGTGGTAAATACTTACCCACTTGGAGTTCCTTTCCTATGTAGTCTTGGTTGAAGAAATTGAAAGAAAGGCTCTAGCCCATTTGCCCTAAAAGCCACCATTCACATTCTCTACCTTAAGGGTAGGTACGCAATTTAAAGAAATTGCAGTTAATAGTTTTTATTCAACGGGAGCAGTTACTTTTTTTCAGAAAAGTGCGAGTGCTCTAAAGAGCACTGTTCATTAAAAGACCCAACGAAGGGGGTTCAACCAGCCAGTGTTCTCTTATAAGAAATACACTTAAATTAGTCTTTTGTGAAAAGCGAAAATAATTCAGCAACTTCATGCATGTTTATTGGAGCAAATTAGTCCATTTCAAATCCAAATGCACACTATCTACATGGGAGCACTTCCTCCTAACGATAAGTGCATTATGATTCAAAGTATTCTTAGGAACCAAGAAGCTATGCATTTTGCATTCAAATTGTTTCTTCATGCAGATCATGATGTTGAAATACACTGTGCCACGAGCATCTACAAGAATATTCTATTTAAAATCACTGCTCGTGCCAATTTGCCTCTTTACTTCGCAGATACACATTTCCAATGTAGAACTGAAGTTCACTACATATATCACAGTATAGGTACTGGTAGGTAGGTACACCTCCGCATTAATATCGATTTTTCATGACAAGTCGAATGGATGGGCTGTCACTGTCATAGAGAAAATCGTTACAACAACAAAGAAGTTGAGTCTCTTCCACATGAACGAGATAACACCTACTCGTCTGATTCAGGAATCCAAATCACACTTACTGCTCCAAGTCGTTGCAGCTTAGTTAATATCGTCGTCGCACAGTTAACATCGTCGCCGCCTCCAGCCATAAACAAGGATTTAACGCGACTCTGATAATTGAAAGTAAACACCTAATGCAACAATGAAGACGGCACACTCCGGGTATATAACAACTAATATCGAACAAGCTCACACTTAGCAGTGCAATCTTCTCGGTCCGAACACAATATCTAAACGAAGGAGGCCAAGATATCAATCAACTTTTTCCGCACAATTAGTATCGCAGTTCCAAATCAAATTCGTGATAGGAATAAATTGAACCGGAAATGAGACCGACCACACTTTTTGCTTCTTTTTTTGTTACCACGATTCGCGCAAAAGGTGTATCTATAACTATATGTTGGTGTGTTTTGTTTTTTTTTGCACCTATTACACTTTAAGGCACTGCGCCTTGACGAGACAATGATTTCGTTGGCTTGTTGGAGACTGAGTGCTGGTGAATGGAATTAAAATGAGCTGTGACAGTCCATTTTGGGGGTGGGAATTAGCCAATAGATTGATACCAAACGAAGCTGATTTCCTTTATTGACGGGGGGTTGCAAAGACAGTTAAGTAATAGTGAAGTTTATATTCAGTTGTCAACTTGACGCATTGCATTACAAAGTAGGTTTCACAAGAAGTCATTCACTCGTGGTGGAGAACAATGACACACCTGAGTAACAATTAGTAACAGGTTAATGGTGGCAGTGGCGGTGGCGTTGGCGTCGTCTTATCTTGGCGACGATTACATGTTGGCTGATATTCGACGAAATTCCAAACAAAGCGCTAGCGAGTGTTATCTGTTTTCAGAGAAATGCTTTCATCATTTTAGGAATATTTTTTTTTAGGTAATGACATCGCTATGAAATTTTTTGTGTATGTTTTGGAAGTCCACATAGGTATTTACAGTATATCCAATATCTTGCGATATTTTTGGCTATAATATTTGGAATTATTTTTTTTTGTAGTTGGTATTGTCGTGCTTAATGTTGGGTGTATTGATTGCAACTGAAGTCTACAGTAGGAGAGCCTATCATCAGAGGGCTACCGTACGTAGGTCCAAAGCTACTGACGCTAATTGGGGCATTCACTACGAGCTTGAAAATTAAACACAACATTTTGGCTGATAGAAGAAATTCTGCAAGTCAATAAATCTGCTTAAGGGAAGAATTTCGACACTCCTGGTCGTTCTGGCCAGGCAGTAACTTACCTACCTACCTAGAAAAAAGAAGATGCGAAAACCAACTTCTTACAAATCCAAGAGGACTGTTTGTGGTTCGACTTTAGTTCGAAAACATGAATTGGGGCCTTTAAAAAGCAAGGTTTAGCGATCTTGGCAGATTATCGAAATCAGCAATATTTAAGAACACACCTTTAGCACAAGCACAAACTTGTGAAATTTTTGTCTGTCAACTAAGTGTAGGTTAGTGTGCTGGACTACTGTGCGAGGAATCCCAGGTTCGATCCTCGGAAAAACACAAAATTTACATCGGAAAGCTTTTTCCACTGCGCCACCTAGCGCGAACGTCTGACAAACATCCGACACTATAACTGTCCTGCTTCTTAATTCAGCCGTTCGGACTCGGTATAAAATTGTAGGTCCCTTCCATTCGTAACAAAAATAAAAATTCACACAATTAAGTCCAAAATTACGTTTTGGACCTTTTTGCATCAGACTTTATTTCATGGCACCGAACTGTCTCCCAAACTTACGAACTAAATTTCATAAATCTAAATCTAAATCTAAATACTGTCAGCCAATTCAGCGAACAACTTAAGTATTATCTCATGCGGTCACAAAGAAACAAGAAAGCCCAATTGTCGAAATTATACGATAACATTTATTATACCTTAGACAGAGAGCATCAATTCTAACCAAAAGGTCATTGGCAGCTAGCGCAACCGCTTGAGAAACCAGCTCCTGTCTGTACCGCTACAGTTAAGTGTGATTATCATCTTCACACAAGCAAATTGTCGATTAACTCTTGTTATGGCTAATAATAAGCTTCTTTTGTTATTTTCTTTCTCTTCCTACAGTTGAAGTCATAAACCTTTATTTCAATTTTGAGAGTCATTACTCATTATTGAAATTTATTGCATCTTTATCTGGAATACAAATGTCCCTATTTGTGATGACTCTCTCTCTCCATTATAGGTGCCCATTAGGAAATACAAAAGACCCCTGATTGCCTTGACTATATAGATACCAACACTTTCCTTTAATTACTTTAATTTAGTTTTTAGTTTTCACGCCTTGTAAAAGTATCTACAAACAAAATGCATCAGAGAACCTATTTCAACATGCAGCAATGCTTATCTCTTCGCTTGAGCGTCCTTTCCTTCCTCAACCGCTTGTTGGTTTCTCACTCTTTTAAGTAGATACAAGTAGTAAAAGTATTACAAAGAAAGTTTTCTTATTCTGAATTTTTAGTCCGCGGAGTTTTTGTTTTTGGTATAATTGCGGTGCCTTGTCCTATAGTGGCACATACTGGTAGTGTTAGATGCCTGCCTCATAGAAATTATGAATACGCTGTGGTATAGTTCCAGTTGAGAGTTTCTTTTAATTTCCTTTCTTTGCAGAGTGAAACATTAAAAGCTCGTATTTCCATTATTAGCCATTCAAGTTAACAACAAGAAGGACTGCTTTCACGACTTTGCTTTTCGTCAAGTTTTACATTTTCATTTGCTTCGAATATGTTTCCAACATGGATTAAGTTTTTTTTTGTTTGTCTGCTTACTTCCACAACAGAGAATTGTTAACTACTGCAATGGAATCCGATGCAAAGTGTATATAAAATGGCAACAAGGGAAGAGGCTCATCATATTGTAAGTGCAAGCCAGACATAATTGTGCTCGGTACAATGCCTTCGATTTGGATTCCCTCCTGCTTGTGTGCATTTGTGAAAAGAAGGTTCTTAAAATGAGTTGAAATGAGATGTTATTGTGATGAATCAAATCCGTATACATCCTACATTTTGTTTGCCAGATTGCAGACTGAGTTGGATTGGTGGTACAAAATACACAAAATCATTGCCAAAAAGACTGAATGGCAGTTGCTTGATTTAATGCAGAAATGTGCAACATTTAGGTTAGGAGAATTGAGTCAGCATCAATGGGAAGTGGTGATTTTATGTAGAAGAACAGAACTGTTCATCCGATAAAATTTGCAATTCGAAATGATTTAAAAAGAGATTTCTTTGTTGTTGAAAAAACGGGACAAGTAGGCATGTAATTTGAACGGTGGGTAGATTTAAACGCAAAGTTGCCATGATATTAAGTCATTCATTTTGAATAGATATGGGATTAGCAAAAGCACAGGCACATTTAATTTGGATAGCACAGGTACATTTTTTCTACATTTTTTTAATTAATTTATAGACCTGTAATCAATACTGAATGAGCGCTGAAATGTCAACTTCAAGGAAAATAAACAACTGCTACTAATTAAGAGATTTCAAATGGATGAACAAAATTATTATTATCTATATATGAAGCATTTATAATAATTCTGGGACAGATCTTTACTAAATAATACAAATTTCTTTACTCACACGACGCCTTGGGAGTCATCTTCCACCTTGTTAATACCGGCCAAATATTATATCTAGTGGACTTACAGACGAATACTTTTTTTACAACTTATGAGCGTTCTACCTCCCTCCCATACAGCTACCGGGGTGAGTCCTCACGGATGACACTTAATCAAGTCTTCCACAACCTTCTCTAAAAAAAATAGATCTTAACTAAATTATCGCTAAAAAATGTCACTGGCTCTTAGACTATGTGGTGCGTATGGGCAATGCGGGCCTACGAGTCCTACTTTTTGTAATCTTTCCCAAAAGGTAATGCTATACCTTTAAAAATACCTACCAACTATTTCCTAAAAAGAAAACATTCTTAAATCTTCCATGCGTTTAATTTACATAGATACAACTATACCTATTATGTAGATAAAATTAATAAATATCTATACACAATCGATTATTTATCATAATCATAAGCTAGGCAAGGGAATAGCGATTTCTTGTGGTTGTAATACACACACTTCGTCAGGGCTAATCAATCACAGGAAGGTGAAAACGCAATCAAGGTACATTATATGTATATCTAAACCTATTAGTTATGAAACCAATCGATGTTGTGGCTGTGGCTTTAATGCTTGCCTATGAAATATTTTATAAGATCAATAATTTATGGAATTTCAATTGTACCATGTAAATGTTTTTTCTGTGGGTTTTGTAAGCCCTTGTAAGAGATTACCCGGCGTTTTAAATTTAAATTATAACAAGTTTTATTATATAACAAGTGCCACGCCCTGTTTCCTTATCCCACCCAGATTTTGCTTAAATGTTTCCAACAGACAATGTACGTCAATATTTTCCAAATTGTTAACTATCACTGTGGTGTGCTGTTTTGAGAATTTGGTGTTCAGCGCCATCTATCGGAAAACTTGAAAACGGTAGCCTTCGTTACGTAGGTATCTACACTTCTCACTTTCTAACAAATATAGAGTGGGGCAATGTAACAATCAGTCAACATCACTCGACTATAAATTTACATGCAAGTCATCCTTTACAGCTACGACCCACATATTCATGGTGGCTCTTCAATATTTTCAGACATGAATTGAACGCTTCATTTGATTAAGTTCAGCACAAACACGGTCCACGGTAAAAAGTTCATAAAAAAACATTTCCTCAGACAGAAAAAAAAAGTTGTTTGCGCGGAAATACAACAAAGTTGATGCGTAATCAATTTCTATTATAAAATGACACTAATGACCCTTATTCTTGTGCAACGAGCATGGGCAACGACAGCAGGCGATTATAATGTATGAACTTGCAAGTAGATGTGCCATTTTCCTTTTGAATATTTGAAGCCACTGCATTTATATGCAAGTCACAAGCATGTTCAGCTTGTTGTGTCTGAGTTAATTCCAAGAATATAGCGTTCCAAGTCACAATTCCTGTCAATGTCTTGTTGTACTCGTATCTTTGCCTATGCAGATAAGAAGCGCTTATTGTGCACGAAATCCAGTTGTAGTAGGTACACTACTTATGCCTTATCCATTTTGATTTTAATTAATTTTTTTTCTTCCAGTTGCAGTGGTTTTATTTTTATTGGACTCGTCGCGTACAACCGAATAAAACATAAAAAAAAAAGAAAATCGAAAAATCAATTACATTGCGAAGACGAGTCTGACATTGCACTCTGGCTATGCTTTCACGTGCTGAATCTCAACATTGCACGAGTATGCGGTGAAATGTCTTAATGACATCGAAATATAAAACCGTACGATCGCATTCAAATGCAAGGCGTGAAGGAAAAACTTGAGTTTAATTAATTGGTTGGTGGATACTTGACTTGAGAAATTCAATGTCAAATCTGTATACAATGGGGGCACTTCTCAACCTCGAGGGTTGTTGATGTAAACCACTCGTATTTCTATACTTTTAAATTTATTTGATGGTGCATTCGGAGCAAATAAATAGAACGGATTTTCAAGAACAGCAGTTGCAAGTCACATAATGACTTGGTCTATTTTTAATGGCACTGCTAACGAAGTGATGTCGTATGGTACCTCTGTGCATTTGGTCATTGCACTCGTCTGTGCCAAAAACGCATTCCTTGGCGCCAGACACATAACAATGCAAAAATGGCGCATGTTTTGCGCACAAAACGGATACATTTTGATATCTTTAAAAGTTGATACCCACAGGAAAATGAGTTAGACTAATTGACTTTGCTGCCTGACGTAACGTTACTAAAGCTATTCGGACGGCTTCCTCACGTCAATATTCATAAAGTAACATGGCGGTCATCGGATCATCTAGCCGTCAACTCCATTCCTTGCAGCTAAAGTACACGTGGATTGTGGTTGTGGATATTTTAGAATCCGCACAAGAACAGAGATTGCGACGGAATTTAACATTAAACAGCTACAAATGCAATACACCGATCACGATGACCTCAACCCCGAGGAAATAGAGGAGGATTAATATTCGAAAGTTTTACCAAAAGGTAAAAGAAATGTGTGAAGACAGCAAAACATATTGTAGTAGAATTGCAGTCGTATTGAAAATATTAGAAAAATAGTCCTGCAGACTGTTAAAGAGTGAAAACAACGGGAATTCCTCTATTATACTAATCATCCAATCAGCACGATGAAAACCAAAACTTTAGTCCATAAGTAAAGAGTTGGTTTTGACACTGATAGCTGTTTCACTCTGAAAATCTTGACAGAAAGTCAGTATCATACCTCCGCGGAACGAAAAGATTCGCTTTACGCTTGAACAAGGTTGGGAAATATTGAAAACTTATTTTCAAAGTGAGTGCTGTGTAGAATGTAACCCAAACAGCGGGTTTTTTGAAAATAAGTTTTGGGCGAAATGAAGCACTGCGCCTACTGTTCGCAACTTTGAGCGGAAAGTTCGTGAGACTGGTATGCTCGTGGAAGAAGACAATCCATCCACAGAGAGCGAGAGTTTGGTGCGGATTGTCAGCTAGGTCCTAGTAATCGAGTGAAATCGAAATTCCAAATCGAGTTAGTTCGTTTTCAGTGTTGTGCATTTCGAGCGATTCCGAAACTCTGAAATTTTTTCGAAATCACAATTTCACTTTGACTCAATTCCGAAAATTTTGAAATCGCAATTGAATACAGTTAAATGTAAAACACAAAAATTAATTTCCGATTTCATTTCGAGTGAAAGTGAAATGTGGAACCTAGCAGTGTGTAGTGGTGGAATCATTGGACCATTTTTTTGAGTCTGGGAACAACGTTTTGGTCAACGGTTACAGAGGCATTTTTTTTTACTGAAATTGGAGACATGGATTTGGACGACCTTTGGTTCATGCTATGCAGGATTGCGCGTTATGCCACACAGCCGATGCCACAATCGATCTTTTGCGCACCAAATTCTCAAATCGTGTTATCAGCCGTCTTGGCGATTGGAATTGGCCGCATCGAAGCTGCGATTTGACCCCTTTCGATTTTTTGGGGGGAACCGTGAAGGACCGATGTTATGCCAACAATCCGGAAACGATTCAAGCACTTAAGGCCATCAACAAAGTCTTGGAAAATTGGAGTGACAGAATGCGCTACTGCGAAGCCAGCCGTGGCAGCCACTTAAACGACGTTGTGTTCCATAATTAATGGGAATGTTTGCCCTTACTAATAAAGCCATAATACATGAAAAATATTTAATTTTGTTCATTTTATTGCATATTTGAAAAGAAACTTGTATTTGGCCCACCCTGTACTACTTAAGTTACTACGTATACGTAAGTATTGGCCTTGCAAGTGCACTATGCATCCACAGAGTTATCTTTGCTTTTAGTCCCCACCTTCGGTTGCAAGTGTAGAACGCGATCGCAATCCTTTTCGTGTTGACTCTTGGCCCAAAAATGTTTAAAACAAACACAGTTGTAGGTAGGCTGTTCTAAGAGCAATGGCGTTCGCCTGTGAAGTTGAAGTTCTTGTGCGTCGCTCTTAAGTTATCATCAACGCAACTACAACCGTTCCTGTTTTCACATTTTATTAGTATGTATGTACTTGATATTAATGCATTTTTTAAGCCATGTAACTATACAGACTATAATAGTTTTTAAAAACGCCTCAAAATGTTTAAACTTTAAAAAGGAAATACTGTTCACGATTGCTAGGCAATTCTCCTCGAGATTTTTTCACACACTCTTCCGAGTTTCTTTGCAAACTAATTAGGGTTTTGAGAACTTTCAACAGACTTCTTCTATCCACACCACCCCAACATGAAACATTCGTATGTAAGTC
The DNA here is from genome assembly GCA_949372485.1 of Cheilosia soror. Lineage (NCBI taxonomy): Eukaryota > Metazoa > Arthropoda > Insecta > Diptera > Syrphidae > Cheilosia > Cheilosia soror. Next base: position 92,390,871 of record OX443562.1, read on the forward strand.
ACCAAAGCAGAAAGCGAATTCAATTTCGCTTAGTGGCTTTGGTAACGTCTCAGTACTCTCAGTGCGGCTGAAGCAATATACATCCGTACAAAGAGTTAAACTATTTCAATTAAATCCTCTTATATACATATAGAACTAAATGCGGAGCAGGAAAGAGAGTGAACAAGCGTATACGACTACCACTACGACATGGAATTGTGTATTCCATGAAGGAATTTAAACATTAAGAGCTCTTATTCAGCTTAAACAATTCAATTATTTGCAGATAGTACTTGTGTGTGGAATTTATATGTGTTTTGTATGTGACCTCTTAAATCTGGGAATGGGAACATCTTGGTGGGTGGTCTATCCAACTCTACGAATTATTCGGCAATCCTTTTTAAACAAATAAATCTGTGTTCCGTCTATGTAAACAAGGTGCACAGAGAGAAGGCAGCAATTGATAGCAAATTGCTGCCAATTAGAACATTCCGGGTGTGGACTCAACGTACATAAATTTGAGCATCTCTTTTGTTTTTAGCTTGTCAGTGACGAATATAGCAGATGCAAAATTGTAGTGATATTCGGAAGTGTTTATTAGTCATAATCAAAAGCCGATGCCATTTGAAATGATTACATGATGAATCACATGTGTAATTGTTTGCAAATGTATGTAGTTGAGTTTGCATTCGGTTTTATGTGGCATTATTAGAGATGGCACGTTAACGTTACACATCGGTCAATGGCAGAAGTTGTAAATTTTCTTTTGGTCTTCCAATTAAAGTGGGGAAACTTCACTACATACGTACACATTTTCGAAAACATTTCAGCTCCGCAGCAATTTATCAAACAAATAGTTCAGAGGATCTTTCGTGTGTGTGGGTTTTTAACTAAAATTTAAACTTAGTGGCATTGATAAATTGCCACATTGGAGTTGTGCCCCAATTTTTCTTTTCTTTCCTATAATTACTTTTGATGGCGTTACAGTTGTGGGCGGGCCTGGGCTCGTGCCTTACTGCGTTCCCAAATAAATAAAACTGAATCGCGTCTGTTCCACCTCGGTCAGTGGCTTTTCATAGAATCTCATTCTAAACATTTTTTCACATGTATCATTTTTGGACTGTTACGCAATACAGACATAAAATCCCTTCTTTTGCTGTAAATGGTCTATAAAGTGGCACTCGCTGCGAACACCCTTTAGTTGTTTGCCACAAAAGTGGAAATGTGATTTTCCTTTTTCGAGAAAATGTCACGTCTCAGCTGGAAATCCATATCCAAGGGGTAGTTGAACATGCGGCGCTTGTTAGGATTCTTTTTTGTTGTCTCTACCTGCATAAAATAGTATAGAGATATTGATGTCGTCTTTTGGTTACCCCTACTTGCCACGGGGAGTGAGTGCTCTTTTGCAGAAATGACAAACAAAAGCAAAAAGTGTTGGCCATTATTTTGTTTTTCACAGAAAATTGAAGGTGTCTTTATGTTCCTTAGTAGATAAGTTGCTTGTGGTTGCAGCTTCACACAGTTTACAGAATACGAATCTTGTAGTATATGCAATGTTAAGGATGACTGTATAATTGGCACAGTTTAGACGGTCTCCACACTTGTGACAAACTATGCTGCGGTTTCATTCAACAGGCATACTTCCAACCTTTAATCAAATCTTGAAAATAAGTTGGTATATGCTCTTAATTAAGACATCCGCCGCTGTCTTATTATACCTCTGTCGTCAGTTCTGCCCGATCTACTGGACTCTACTGGGCCAAATACAAGATTCTTTTTAAAATTGCAATAAAATGAACTATATTAATTTTTTTTCCATGTATTATGGCTATATTAGTAAGAGGCGGCCAACTGACAACGCCAAGACGGCTGATAACACGATTTGGGAATTTGGTGCACAAAATATCGATTGTGGCATGGGCTGTGGGGCATGGCGCGCCATCCTGCATGAACCAAAGGTCGTCCAAATCCAGGTCTTCTATTTCAGTAAAAAAAGTCGGTTAACATGGCGCGCACCGTTGACCGAAACGTTGTTCCCAGCCTCATTTTCGAAAATAAAAGAAAATGGTCCAATTATGCCACCACTCCACAATCCTCAAACTGTCACTCTCTGTGGATGCATTGGCTTCTCGACAATAACGTGAGGGTTTTCCGATCCGGCAATTTTGCTTGTTAACGTAGCCGCCGAGATGAAAATGCGCCTCGACAGAAAAGATGATTTTTCGCCCAAAATCGTTGTGCAATTCAAGCTGCCCTAAGGCCCGCAGTACGAAGCGATAAGGAAGAGAATGGTCGTACGCCTTCAATTGTTGAGTTTATTGGACATTGTAAGCGAATAATCCAAGACCTTTGTGCTGAATTCTCCTCAGGCTAGTGCGTGAAATGTTGAGCTGTTGAGATCGATGGCGAGTTGATGTTCGTGAATTGATTCTTACACTCTCGGCTACAGCAGCCGTCGACGAGAGCATTGTCCACAAGCATACCAGTCTCACGAACTTTTTGCACAAACTTGCGTATAGCAGGCGCGGTGGGTGCTTCATTTCGGCCAAAGCTTCTTTTCAAAAAATCCACTGTTTCTGCTACATAGCACTCACTTTGGAAAAGTTTTCAATATTTCCCAACCTTGTTCAAGCGTAAGGCGACTATTTCGTTCCGCAGAGGTATGATACTGACTTTCTGCCAAAATCTCTATCGGGAAACAATGGTCAGTGTCAAAATAACCTATGATTTATAAAGAAACCACTAGATGACCCACCCTTTATATTCTAAGCATACAAATTTCTTTCAGACTTCTTTACTATAGCAGTGTCTTCCAAGTTGAGGTCTTGGCATTGACAAAGTTATCATTGTGATATCACTATTTTTATTGACACGTCAGGCGACCATTAAAACGTTTTTGCTACAGAAATCATGCCCAAGCTCGTTCGACGATGTCTACAAGAACTGAAGGTTCTTGGTTCACAGCACATGGAACGAGTAGCACGCATGATCCAAGCTAACAAGAAGTGGAAATGGCTTACGAACTGTGTGGTACATTAAGAATGATGCGAAAAAGTCAGGATCAAGAAACTTCTACAAAATGATACGAAATCGGTGTCAATGTTGGTCACTGACAATAATCTTCTAAGGAACCAAAAAATTAAACTCTAACTCACAATGAGAAGATACATATATGCAGAGGATGTGACGATGGGGAGGCTCATGAAGCCACAGCTCACTGTATCACTGCCCAAAACTATGTCACTTGAGAAATATAACACTAGGAGACTACTATGTACTATCTGATATCTCACATTTAAAACATTTTGTTAGCAGTAAATCGAGCAGAGTCGCAGTCGATCCGTCTGTTCTTTAGTGCAAGTCATTTCGATATTTAAAATAAAATTTTGTACCTCTGCCGATGGTTTCTGAATTCCGCACAATCTTTGGAAGATTGATACGATCAGTGGCGCCAACAAAGTTTACTTGAGGAATCTTGATGAATTTCAGAGGTTAATTTTATAACCATGCAGAGAGATGAACATTAAAGTAATTGAGGGATCTTCGGAATTTCAGGCGTTCTTTTAAGAAGCTATAAGTCCCCGATGCCCTACCACAAAAAGTTAAAACAAATCAAAGACCGACAAGCCATAATGTTAAAAAATGTCTACATCAAAACGGAATAGGTTTACGAAACTAAATGCAAATCAAAACTTTGCCGCAGTTACTTCTCTTTGCTCACAACGAAGATTAGAAAAAAACGAGCATAAAATGACTAAAACGATTTGAAGCACCCAAGGGACAACATATAAAAAACTGAAATCTTCCAGCAAGATGCCAATTGGGGCACAAAAAATGGTCCAAAACGCCTTCTATAGAAACTCGACCTGTTATACGATGGTGCAACTTGCTTCTCGGAATATCGATTATATTTCCTAATTGGGTAACTCACTTTATCCAATTCGATGTCCAACAACACACATTCATGCGGATTTTCTGCAACCGAATCCAACTCAATTGGGTCTCCTTCTTGAAAAATTATGTTCAGCACGTTGTCGTTCGACCGCATTCACGACACGACATTGGAATGGGACTGGATTGGATAACACCAGCCATATTTTTTTTTTACAAAAACAACAAATTTGCAACCAAGTTCCCATTAAAATGTGCATTTCCGTTGCAATTGTTGCCAACGCCGGCCGTCGTCGTTAAAGTTGACGTCGTCTGCTGTCTGCTGGGCTCGTAAATCGATTCTTGGTTCACTGCCGCCATAGTCACTGCACTGCCTCAGCCTCGCTGAGCAGCTATGATTTGCTCTTTTTTTCGCATTTTATGAGTGATCACGGGAAACCTTGCTTGCATCTACACCACACCAACTTAAACCCAGTCAAGTCAAGCATCTATGCAGCACTCACCCCCAGACAAGGCGTCTGCGATTTTCTATGCAAAGTGAACTCCATGGTGAGCAGCCACCACCAGCACCAGCGTGATGACAGATAGGACTGCTGCGTCTGCTTTAAGCTTCAAGTTTTGCTATTGTTAAACACACCCTGGACCTAACCATCAGAGTCTTAAGTAATAATTCTCTTTATATTGTTAGAAAGGATGGGGAGGCGAACAGAACAGCAAAACAAGGAACGAAAAAAAAATGTTATTTTATTGATTTTCTTTCTTTTCATTACTCACCGGCTGACGACGTCAAAAAAATTGTGTGGATTTACGAGTGAGATGCGCCTACTTCTAGAGAACGAGTTTTCCTGTCGGTCGTTCTATTTGGAGTGTCGTCGGCGAGAAAAGAAAATTCCAATGGATCTTTAAAATTGCAAAGTGCACAAGAAAAACATGAGACCGCACATGAGGGGCACAAAACGCACAAAAAATACTTAAAAACGCGGGGGAAAATAATTCACATTCGGGGCGGGGGGTTGACTAACCCTTTTTGCTAGACGACGTCTCTGTACCCTGTACAAACACTTAAATATCCCGTTTTCGCTTAGACACAAACACATGCATATAGGCACCTATTGCTATTACCTTCACTCTTTTTGAAATTATAGCAGCGAGAGAGAATAGAAAATCCTTTTACGCACCGAAAAAAGGATACCAAGGGAGTTCCTTTGGCTTTTTCTGAACTTTCTCAATCAATTGATTTGCAATTGGCAATTTTAATCAAATCTTTCACCCTCTTCTTTTTTTTTTATTAAAATCACTTAAATTTTCACTATTGCAACTTGCAACACTTTTTCCGTTTTTTTTTCTTTCACCCACACGACGCAGACGACGACGTTCGACGAAAACTCGCCTTCACTTCTCGATCTCGTTTTCAACTGAGGCACACCACATGAGCGAGAAGCAGACGGAGGCGATTTTCTATAAATTTTCTAAATGCAACTGCGTGAGCGAAGGAGAGGGTAGTTAATGATTTCATGCTAAAAGAAGACGGAAATTTGTCTTAAAATAAAAATGCACCAAACAAAAACACACAAGTTATTTTATAAACGATTTTCAGAAATAATCAATGAAATTAACACAAAAATCAGTGGATACTGAATTTGACGACATAAAAGAATACTTTTTTGATAATTGTGATAGATTTTTGGTTTACTTTTTTATTGGAAATCGGTTGGAATAAAATGACAGCTGACGACCGACCGAGAGCGTCTGACTTTGACGAGAGCAACGCCATTTAATTGACCCATTCACAATCACAGTGAGGAAGACTGAGGCCCAAGATTTTGTTTTAGTTTTATCTCGTTCGCACATTGGTTTGAGTGTCGCTGGGTTTATTTTCGCTGTTCTTCTAATCGCTTTAGGTGCCATCTAGCTTTTTAGGTCTTGCCGGATGTGGTTTGTGTATTTGAAGATTGTTATTCGGAGTAAATTGAAGTGTTGGCTAAATTCGCTAAATTCTGAACAAAATATCTACCTAATATTAAAACCATCTACCTGTCAAAATTTGATAACCGTGTCAGTGTTCCCACTTGGAATTCAAGAGTTATATTGTCATTATGTTATATTTCCAGAATTTTTCTGTTATATTGTAAAACTTGAAAACCTACAATAGGAATAGGTAATTTAAAAAATTAAAGAGAATTGGAATTTTTATTTGTTGACAGAAAGTTAATACCTACACTACTATTACTTTTCTACTTTTTGCCAATAATTGACGTGGATTTTTGTGTGAGTCGTAATGCGCACCGACAGACAAACTTTCGAAACTACAATTTGCTATGAGAAAGCTGCTTAGCCTACAGACTCAGAACTAGCAGGTCTCAATATGGAAAAGTGGCTACAATTGTATCTTTTGGATACAATCAGAAATTGAAGTTACACAGTTACAATTCACTCGAAAAAGTAAGAATTAACAAAATCGTTTTTTGAGTACCTACTTTGCTAAAATGTTTTTTTTTTTTCTTTATTGCTTTCATTTATCATCACTTCACAGCAAATCGTAAATTGTAGATATTATGTATTAAAGAAATATTGCCCTTCAATTTTGGAGGTCTTTATGCTATGTTTCCACCAAACGCTAACTCCGAGATTAAGTGCAAGAGGTTTAGAATTAATCCAGATCCTTCTCCGATCGAGTCTCTATCAATCTCTCAAGAGGTTCTATGCAGCCAGCATCAAGTATTAAAGATCAGTGGTAACATTGCCAAAAAGCCATCAGAGACGCCGCTTATGATGTGCTTGGTTTTACTCGACCACCACGACGATTGCTGGCATGCAGCGAAACAAGAGGCATACACAGCGGCGCTGCAAAGAAGGACCAGAGCTGCTCGTGAAAAAAAGGAAAAAGCACGAGAAGCGCGCGATCGAGGAAATAGAGAGATGCTACAGCAGAAATGAGGTTCGGAAGAAAGAAAGAACCTGCCAAGGCTACAGAACCTGAAGGACGAACAAGGGAACATCATAGTGGAATCGCAGTCGATGCTAAGGATATGGAATAACTACTTCTGCAGACTCTTTAACCATTCAACCTGGACGATGAAGTCCAACAATTCCCACCGCCGCGCCGCTGGAGCAGATGGCCTAACCGCCGAGCTATTCAAAGCAGCAGGCGATGACTTGGTTAGGAGCATGCTGCATGCACCAACTCATCTGTAAAATATGGTCGGAAGAAAGTATGCCCGATGAATGGAACCTCAGCATTGTCTGCCCGATCCTCAAAAAAGGAGACCCTCTGAACTGCGCCAACTATAGAGATATTAGTCTTCTTAACATCGCCTACAAGATCTTATCTGCCGTGCTGTGTGAACGCCTGAAGCATTTCGTCAACAACCTGATTGGTCCCAATCATTGGCGCGTTCGTGAGCATTGAGACAAAAGCGGCGAAGATGGGTTTGGCGATCAATGAGGGCAAGACCAAGTATATGCTGTCACCAAGAAAGGACACTCAACACCGACGTCTTGGTCTTGGACAGAATGTCACTATAGACAGTTATAACTTTGAGGTGGTAAAGGACTTTGTCTACCTAGGCTCCGCTATGAACTCAGACAATGACACCAGCGCTGAGATTAAGCGAAGAATAACTCTTGCCAATCTTTGTCTTTAATTTTAATGACATTTACGCTGCAATTTTACGTCTACGTCTAACACGTTCGTTATGGTTACTTAATCGCCATTTATCGAAGCAGTAGATCACGGGGGAGCAGTGCTCTAGCTGCTCCGCTGCGTTCAGCTTTGTCCAAACATTTTATGACTAAAAATTAAAACCTCTTAATAAAAGAAAAACACATAAACTGCGCTGAAGTTTAATAAAACAAAATATGATATCTCCTTCGTGACATCGCACCCGAAAAACGTAATAAATAATATCGACAGGAAACTAAATCAGCTCTCATGTCACCTTAGAGCGACGAACTAAGCACACTGGAGGAGGAACAACATGGCCAAGCCCAGATCGAACCCATTAATTTCCTATGATGATGTCGTGTCGAATTGTTCACCCTCAGGAACATCGCTTTCGTGTGACCTTAATTAATTCTTTCTATCGAAATAAACTTGAACGAGTTTTGAGAGGCTTTCGTGGTGTTCCTTCTGTCGGGTGTATATTGTGAGGGGCTGATTATCTTTCTATCATGTCGTCTAACGCCACATGGGAGTCTCTATACCGAGTTTGGATTTTCTTTATCAATTTTAGCACAGAACTTGCGTGTTTAAAAGGAGTTTCTCTGTTTCTATTTTCAATGGGTGGCAGTTCTATTGATGGGAGAGATGATCCTTGAGATAGTTATAGGTGATGTTCTTAATTTTGTGTTTCTTTTTGCCACGTCTCTCATAAATTGACTGCTAGATTGGTGTGTTCTTTAGTCGTTGCTGTCACAATTTTGTTTTTTTGTTTGGGCCCAAATTGGAGCTTCTTTGGGAAACGAATATTTTATGCGAAACACATGTTGGAACGAATTAATTTGCAGCCTACAATGATCTATGGGTGGTTGAAAAAAAAATCAGAAGTGGGCATGTTTGACCCATTGATTGTGAAGTATCTGGGAGCTCTTGGTATGGTATGAAAACGGATTTGTTGTCAGTATGTGCTAAATACATACCAAACACAGCATGCCAACTAGATATACGATGTGCTCATTATTCAACCCATCTGCCAAGCAATGAGGACTTAGATAAACCAATACTTAAACATATATATTAGACATGCAAACATTTGCGGTGCCGTGAAATAGAGTCCCAATTTCACAGTGGCAGCTTTAAAAGCTGGGCTTAGCTAAGCGTAGGATTGAACATAAACTTCGCTTAAGTATTTTTCGTTTTCACAATCCATAGTTAAGCTTGGTTTAGTAAAACCACCAAATGAGTGTCATTGTGAACCATTTATCATGATCATAAATATACAAACTGGTGACTGTATGCGAATGTGTGTGCCAACTAAAACTACGAGTGTGCGTGGAAGCAAAGCATGCCGATGTTGTTGCATGCTCAGTATTAGAGACAGTGATGCAATTCTGACCGGATTCCGGTCATATCTGACCGAAATCTGTTTAATCTGACCGGAGAAAATTTTGAAATCCGGTCTAACCGTTTTCTGACCGGAACGAAAAATGTTTTTAACCGGAAAACGCTTTTTTGACTGGAAAAATAAAATTGCTCTACTGACTATAAATAAAGATAGATTTCTATATTTAATTTGAATAAATCTTTTCCATACATTACGAACACGCTCCCAAGTTCAAACAGAAACCAATATACTGCGAATATAAGAACATTAACAACATAACACATGGAATTCTCCTTCGGGAGCAGGATAATATATTATCTTATAGGGTAATTTTTGGACGTTTTCTTTTACTATACCTAATGTTGAGGAGGAAATTAAACAATGCATTTCAATTAAAAGTGTGAAATTCGATAAATCTCAGATTAGAGTTTGGTGAACTACTCTTTTCAAGTGTCACAAAATTATCCAAAAATAATTATTTAGCCATACACGTCTTCCCATGACTTTTATTTCCATTAACGACTTGGCTACAAACAAAAACGAGGCGTCATTGCAATGAAATAAAATTTGACAGGTAAAAGAATATTGAAATCGGAAACACAAACAAATTGTATAGTAAAGCCGAAGCCGACGTCCGGTTTTGACGCACTCACTCTATCAATGCAAATATCAAATGCAGATTTATATCGAAAGCACAATGGTACGAAAAAGAACCTTTATGCAGACTATGCCAGAATTATTTCTGAAAATGGATTTTCAAAATCAATCAAAATCTAACTGCCTCACTGGACATTGGAAGACGTTGTATTTGTATGGCCATGCACTAAAAGTGTATTTCAGGCTTAAAACACGTCATATTTTAAATAAACGACATAAAAAACAAGTTTACAAAGTCAAGATTCACATATTATAACCACGTTTTCTCAACATGGATAAATGTTTATAATGATAAAAAATGGCTAATAATAGTTAACTTTTGTTTTATATTTTTTGTTATACATAATGTAAACATAATCTATTTTTGACCGGGTTTCCGGCACTTGGCTATTATGTATTCTCTGGATTGATACTTAAGCCACGGAAGTCGGTGGCTTAACTTTTTGCATTATTTAAGTGAAGTTGATCGTTAAACCTGCACTGTGGAAACCAAATTTGTATTAATCCTGAGTTTATCCTTGGATCGACACTTAAGCTCGCAGTGTGAAATCGGGTATAAGGAATTCTAATCTGAAATGGAAGTATGTATAGTTGATTCGACCTTATTTATTCCTTAGACTTTGTTTCACGGCGCCCATATTTGTTTCTCCAGATTTTCTAAACACCATTTCACTATTCGTCCGAAATTTTGTTGACGCCCTCTTTGAATGTGTAAGTAAACGACAGTCTAAAAATCTAGTACATCTAGTACGAATTTTTTTACTCATAGCTTTCATCATCTCGAACTTATTTTTTGGGTGTTGCTATTCGGCATTATGAAATATCTACATTCTTGTATTCTCAGCTTCTTATAGCCAAATTTACAGCTAATTTGGGGTTGTGCAGAAGGTTTCAGGTCCTATAAAGGGGGTTTACAAGCCTTTTCTGGCTAGTTTATCAGCTTTTTCATTACCTTCAATTCTCTCATGGCTGGGAACTCACCATATTCTGGTTTTGTTCCTAGTACTAAATGTTTGGAGGGTGTTGAAGCAGCGCAGTACTGATTCGGAGGCAATAATGGGTGAGCTAAGGGCTTTTATAGCTAATTGGCTGTCCGTGAAAATATGGTATTAAGACATTTCGGTTTGGATCTTGAATACCAGCTTCCACGTCCGAGTCCATTTTAGAGCCATCCGTGTACCTACTACTTTCGACCGTTTTGTCAGTTAGAGGCTTCTCTGTTTGTGATCTCCGTGGAGAATAGTGTCTTCCATAGTTTCTCCTGTAAGCAGTCTGTGACCGCTCAGATCATATCAAGTTTTGGGAACTTCCGAAAGTAGTTCGGCTGAGTTCCAAAACGTCAACAAAAAAGTTTAAGCGCGTTAAAAATATGTCATAGACTTGTCATACGTATCGGTGATGCAGCGATGATGTTTTGTCTACATTTTCCTTTGCATATGTATGACATTTCGGAATGCTTTTATACATTGCATGACAGAGATGGATAGATGTCGTTTCAATAACAACAAATGCAGAAAGTTTAAGCGACGTATATGGGGTCGTTCAAAAATCTGGTTTAGTAAGTCTGACAGCTCTATATCTTCCTGTTACTGAGTTTTCATTGGGCTAGACTGGTTTTCTCAGTTGACGTCTATGCCCTCAACACCGACAAATCAAGGCTGCATTCCAGGTTTGACTATTTTAACTACAGCGTTGACAAGCTGTGACAGTTCGAAGGAGGGGAAGTTAACTAAATTAACCAGAGGCAAAAGTGTGGTTCATTTCGTTTATACTACATGTCATTAGTAACAATAGCTGTCCCAGATTCCAAAAAGTAACTAAATAAACAATCGTTGTTAATTTAGTTAAAATAGTCGAATCTGGAATGCAGCCCAAATCAAGAATTTCTCGACTTACTAATACGTTGACGTCTATTTGTGTCAACGTGTGTTTGGAGAACTCAGTTTTGACATTTCCATTGCGGTTTCTCTACCAGAGAGCATCGGAGAGCATGTGATATTGCGATAGCGCAGTTTGACATTTTGATTGCTCTGATGCGTAAAGTATCAAGAAAACAAAATATTTTGGGTATTTCTCTTGAGACGCCATATTTTATATTTACAGCAAATGACAAAAGTCAAATGAATGCATTTAATAAATTATCACAGTTCAGTTAATGCGATGACCGTTTGGGTGTGTTGAGAAACTTTGGCAACATTTTCATGTTTAATTTTCGGAACTGATGACGTTGCAATTAAAGCGCATATCTTACGCATTTTGGGTCTCAGCCTTCCATTAGTTCCGTGTTTTCGGTAATATTTAACTCTTTCGCTTGTGTCAAGTTTGCTTGGCTGCGGCTAAGGAACCAACCCAACCTCCCTAAATTCTTCACCACGTCGGCTTTGACCATCTTCCACTTTTGTGTTGGTACGATCGAAACAAAAATGTCTTATGGGTCGCTGCTTACAGGCAATATTACCATGTAGCCACGCACCATGATAAAATACTCCATCTCTATACGAAGGCATAGACTTAGAGGGTCGATTCTTGTATTGGCCTATGTGACATGACGCACGCCCAATTTACCGATAATGGCTCACTCAAACGGAGTTAATGCCATCTCATGCACGTTATCCACTCTCGTGTCTTATTCTTTTCGAGCCGCCTCACTCTGCGCGGTACTCCCTTCAATTTCCTGTCGCTTTTCATCTGAGCTCGGCTCGGAATTACTCCCAAACGAGCCAATTGGTTTAACGAGTAGGGGAAAAAATCGTTTGCCTAAATTTATAATGTGGCACCTCATGTTGCTCTAACTGTGCTCTTGCTGAAAGCCAATACAATCGACAGCCACCTAATCTAACCTAACCACTGAATGAACGAAAATGTTTTCCATTTCTTGACAGTGTGTAATATGTTGTTCAAGGTAGTTGTAATTGTCAATAGACGGGCCTGGCATTAAAATGTACAATATGCCATCAAATCGATAAGCCATCATCATTTCCATAGATAAATAAACCAATAATTAAGTTGCCAAAATTGATAATCAAGTGTATTCGCGAAACACTCAATTTAATTGCTTATACCATCGATTAGGGAGACGTTCTTCAAGTCGAACATCTCGCACAAAGCACCATGTACGAGTTGGTGTTCTAGATACATCTCCAATTGCCAATAAAAGACAATAAATCCGTACTTTCCCCCCCGCCATACTCGCAGCCACGTCATTCCGATTCCTTTCACTTGAAGTGTGGGTATGCAATAAACTCAACCCAGAGCAATCCCTTGCAATAATATTTCTATCGCTATGAAAACAAGAATTGATGCGGCAATAAAGGGCAGTAAAAGTCCCCCCATGAAGCCCGTTGCCCCAATAATACATTACGAAGAGGACAGCGAGTGGTGCGTCTCATCCAGCACCAACCTACGGAAAGTGGAAAGGGCAATACCAGTCTAATTGCGTCGTTACCACGCAATACGAAAGCAGCTATTCGAATACACGTAACACCATCCCTACTATAGTGAGTTGCTGTTGCAAACAATCACAAAGTGGCCACAACAGACAAACGGCCAATTGGAAAAGTAATGTCTATTCATTCCATCCCCGCCCTTGCTTGCCAGCCAGCTATATATCCTCTTCGGATGAATTCGAAAATTTATTGGCACTTGGAGAACGGGTATAAAACCATCCTAAAAATCTTCAAATAATAAATCTGGCTCGAAACACCGCCACGACCACGGCAGACAGCGTCAGCCATTCTTCATGCCACCGTCCATCAGCCGTGTCGTTTATGACGGAAATGCCCAAAAGACTTTAAACGCACCGCAGTTCAATTTTTTTTTGCTCTATATGGTTTATGAAAGACGAGGCCCACTTTAAAGCCGTTCATGCTGCCAAAATATTATGTGGCCTGTTGGGGTGCGCTTGTTTGGTTTAGGAGTTTGTTTTATGCACTCCGGTGCTGTGAGGGTTGAGTGTGTAGCTTCAGTTATAAATAGACTGAATTTTGTAAATTTTAGGGCAAAAGCAAACGGCTATAGTCAGGCTTACTTATATAGAAGCAAAGTGGGCGGAGCACACAAAAATTCACCTCCACAATGAATTATGGATGATTGTATACCGGAATCAAAGGAATTTTTAATTCATAGCCATTAGGATAATTTTGCAATTAATGCGAGGGGAACGCCCGGAAAGCAGTTCGCCTTTGAGGTGAGCTTGACGAAGGACACAGATGCCGGAAGTAGATGATAGAGAATGTTCTAGAGAGCATTGGAAACACGAGGAAATGATAATCTGGAAATAAAGTGAACTGAACTTAAGTGGATTTTGGTGAAAAGAATTATGGCACTTAAAGGATGCGAATGGGGGAGTGAAAATGTGTATTTTCACTTAACTATTTGGCATAGACGAGCCAAAGTCTATATCGAGGGGAGTGAGGGCAATGGTGATTTGGTGTAGGGGAAGGCAGTCTCTAAACCGCCAAGCTTTTGAGATGTTTACTGCTTAATAAGTTCGTATAGGGACTCGGAAACCAACGAGAAAAAGACGATGACTACGTTCGAGAACAAAGGTGGTCGTACTATTTAGGTCAGAGAAGGGTATACCGTCGACTTATTTTACTTTCGCTGGTTTGGACTAGTTCTAGTTCTTTGCAAAATTTGAGCAGATTTTTTTTTCGCCCATTTCCGACAGGTTTTCAGGACCACATGTCGTTGTGCTCGTCGTTGAAAGGAGGGACGGTGGCAATGTGGCATATGAAATATTGGGTCGACTCTGCTTATTCCTCTTCATTCTATTTTCTGCATAGATTATTGGTTTCTAGACTGTACTTGTAGTGGGTGAGTGATAGCTGATAGGAGATAACATCTTCCTTTATCTGATGTTTCCTGCTCTCCACATAGTCGTCACCCCGTCATTAGCTCGTAGAAACATTCTACGATCATCTTTGTACTCGGTGGTGGCGTGAGTGCATATCTGCCTGATGTTGATGAATTTAGTCCTGATGCAGAGACTTTTGCTAAGGTGTCTATAGCTTGAAGACTTTTGGCGTAAGTCGGGCTCGTATGACAAATGCACATCCAAATAAGCACTGCCTTGCAAAAATTTTAACAAAAACCACAATTTTTCATTCGCCCCTGGTAACAGTAACTCTCTTCGGTGATGTGCGAGCTGCCGTTGTCCAATAAAGGATCCATCAGCCACCATTTAGTTTTTAGCACCCTGACTATTCCTAAATAGTCAAATTATTTTTGGGCTTTATTCACATCTTGTTGTTTTTTGGGCGTTATTTTCAAATCGATTTGGGCGCTATTTCCTTGGGCGTTATTGCCTAACGCCTAATAAAATCAAACTGTTTTCTTTATTAAAATTCATTAGCTCCGAGAAGTCGTAGATTATATCTATTGACGATCTTTGCAGATTGGACATAATATATTAATATGAGCCTCCAAATTGACATAATTTTAAGTACCCACTGACAACTCTCGTGTTTTGTTAAATATTTCACATTTTTTTTATTAAAAGAAATAAAATCAAAGTACGAATGACTACTCACAAGGTATTTGGTAGGTGGACGATTTTTTAAGCCTAATCAAAATGACTTAATCGGACCTCTAACCCTTTTAACTGCTGATATCGACTTTCTAAAGCCAGTCCAAACTGTGCGAGTATTAAGCAATAAAATTGCATGCGAATAGGTAATCCCATTTGTGTTTGTGTACTAAAAATCCATTACGACTCAAAATATGAGTTATCACGAACAAATCCAACCATGCCCAGCACAATCAGCAGTTGCATAAAAATATCCCCCCTGAGTGTCCTGCCGGACTGCCTGCAAGTCGACCGTCATCAAGCCCAGTCGTTATTTCCTTGACCTCGCACGAAGCTGGAATACACAAACAGTTCAGATCCGACGCGGACCTTGCAGTTCACCGAGTATTCAATTCGATTTAACGCAACAAAACGAACAGAACGAGTCCTTCTTGCCTATGACGGCTGCCAATAATCCTACAAAGGGCAGGACCAGGACGACGATGACGCGACGCACGTAATCAGGCGACTTTGGACTTTGGATTATTTCATTTCATAGGGGACCAACACTGTGGACGAAAATGAAAACAAAATCGCAACCCATAATACAATAAAGCCGAGAGCCTCTCCTTCATTTGTTGAGGCATTCCAGCGGCTGGGTCCGCACAATAAATAATTGTGGCATGACAATCACGTATTAAAAAGCCAAAATTGTTCAGAGGCACGTTCCCCTTTTCAATGTCGAAAACTGAAATACATACCACTGTCGTGGTGACACCATCATGACTCCAATGAAACTGTTCATCTGACGCTGGGCGGCTGGGGCAACAATACACCGTACCAGCTGCCTCACGAGAAATGGAGTCATGCTCAAGCTCATGCAAAACAGAAACGGAGCAAACTTTTCATATCTTACTCCCCCATTCGCCGCGTGCGTCGCGTTGTCGGTCGCACTCGCAACACTGTTTCTGTTCTGGTTAAAGTGCTTCAGTTTCTTCACTATAGCTGTGCCCCATCAGGGAAAGGATTGGCATTAAATACCAAATGAGGGGCCAGCAGGAGCTCGATGTAGGTATATATGCTTTAAATCTATTACCGACCTCTACGTAGCGATATTCAAAAGTCCGATAAAATTTTATGACATCATAAATTTTCCTTTCTTTCGTGTTGTTGGTGTTTTTTTTTATCGCCTGGTTTCACTGTTTCAGAAGAGTCCTTTTTTGCGCGTTCCCTCGTCGTGTGCGCCGAGTTGTGAAACAAGGAGGCGTCGAGCCTGGCAGCTGTTAAGCTTTTAAGTGAATAACAATTAGGGTAGTATATTTAGAGTTTTACCAAAAGGTTATGGCGAATGGGGGGGTATTGGAGTGTAACCTGATGCTGATTGGGTTTAATGTTGAAGGCGGATTCACCGATAATCACAACAGGTTGCTTGCTTTTAATGAAGACATTATCAAGTTAATTAGATATGCACAATTAAGACATCACTGTATGGTACCATGGTAATAACTATTATGAATCCGGGGATTACTTCAAGCCATCAAATCGAGCTAGAGAAAGAGAGTGTGTGATATGGAATGTATTCCTATTAGAAATTCCTTGATGTACAAGGGTCAATTCTTGTAGAAAAAGCACTTGGATTGGTATAATGATGACTCGGCCATAGAATACTCACAGGAAGGTCTGATTGGCATCAAGTTGGTAGTGTCTAGTTGTCGCAACTATCTTATGTACATACCTTAATCAAATGTGCACTCTCCATGGGCTATTCTAACATACTGATGTTTTTTCGGAACTAGTTAGGGTGCTGAAAAAAGGATGGTGGAGTATGTGTCCTATAAGGGGTTAGTTTAGCCCTCCAGTTTGGAGGTTGTTCATGTGCCTAACTACCCACGAATTATATGAATTATAATGGATTTACTATTGCCGCACCTACAAAATGAAAAAAAGGACAACGACATTAAGATTTTCAGGTAAAAACAAACAGTAAGCGACGATCCTAGACTGCTACAAATAAAGCAGATATAACTAACAAAAACTGTTCGAAACTTTGATGAATAGTGCCGGCAAGCCCAGCAGAGCTACGACAAAGACGAGAATGGCTCGTAAGCTCTACTAACTAAAAAAATGGGAAGATAATCAGCTCGATGGCTCGTAAGCGATCGAAAAGAAAAATATAGTAGCAAAATCACAAATTCCCCAAGTCAAGCAGAACGATATATTCAATCTGGAATATAAATGCCAAGTGGGCGCAGTAGTGCAGTGGTTAGTTTGCTGGACTACTGTGCGAGGGGTTCCAGGTTCGATCCTCGGAAAAACGCTAATTACATCTTAAGGTTTTTTCTACTGCGCCACCTCTCGCGAACGTCTGACAAACATCCGAGAGTAGGTTAGGTTAGGTGGCAATTATTCTCAATCCGAGAGTAAATTAGATTAGATGATAGGTCGGGAGAGTCTTCACCGACTCTGGCACAGCGGCCTCTCTAAATGAGCTTATTGTGCCATGGCCATCCCTGGTGAGGTCCTAGAGCCATCTTTTGACTCTGGAGACAGTCAGGAAGATAAAAATATTCTCTGGGGGTAAGTCAGCAAGTTTTGTTGTAGTGACGATTTCTTCGCCAAGGACTTTCTTTCTGAGACGGAAGAGAGCCGGACATTCCATGAGAATATGAACAGAGGATTCATCACTCTCCAGGCACAGTTTACATGACATGTGGGGTCCGCTGAGATTCCAATTCGGTGAAGATGTTTTGTTATAAGACCATGGCCAGTAATAATACCTGTCAGGATCAGAGTATAATTGTCCTTAAAGAGTTTCTCAATTAAGCCGTTTGGACTCGGCATACAATTTTAGGTCCCTTCCATTCATCCCAAAAATACAAACTTACACAGACGAATGTGAGAAGCTAGGCCTAGGGTGTATACACACCTGTTGCGCCAAATGTTTATTTATTTTTATAAGTTCCAAGATTTCCGTCTACCCGATCAAAAATGAAGCGAGGATTGCAATAGCTATACTCAAGCTCCGGACGGAACGGTCCATGCTTCGGTTGTTTGGTCATGTTAAACGCATGTCCCCAACCAGGATCCCACGACGTGCTATGGAATCCGTACCATCGGGCCAGCGTCCTCTAGGTAGACCCAGGAAGAGATGATTATATCAAGTCCATAAACTCTCCTGTGCCCGTATGGGTATTGCCCTTGATGATTTGGAGTCGATGGCAGAGAATCACGAACTATGGAGGGTCCACTTGAGCAACCTACACCTGCGACCCACTTAATGGATAAGCAGGCCATTGAAAATGAATGAATGAATGAATGAAGTTCTGCTATAACTCATCTCAGCAGAAATTAAATGAGGAATAATTCTAGCCAATCGTTGTTTCTTTTAACTGAGAAAGCAATTGAGTCGTAAGACCTAGACGAAAAACACAAATAACACTATATAAGACACTCACAATCCTTATCCTACTATAATGGAGGCAGTTAGCCAAAGACTGTGCCTACTGGAGAGGTTGAGGTTAATGGCTTTAGGCAATAATGCCCAAGGAAATAGCTCCGCCATCCGGACGCGATTTGATAAACTTATAAACGCGAGTGTTAAAGAAAAAAAAAATAAAAAAATGCAATAATGCAATGTCGGAATTGACTAGATGAATGAGTCTCAGAAGTCTAAAATGAGCCTCAGAAGGGGGACGTATGGCGAATGAATTCGTTAGATTCAAGATGAGAGGACAGAGTGCAGATACATTGCTTGACTTACTCCGACATATTTGGAGCTAAATTCAGTGGGGATTTTCAGTAATCTTAGTGAACTTCTTATGACAACTTGCACACAGCTAAATTCGCCAATATCAGGCTAATATGCGCTCTGTGGGGCTAGAAGAAAAATGATGATATGAAAAATTGTTTCTTCGAGTTTTTCGACAAAGCATATGAGAAATATCGTAAGTACTGAGTTAAAATCATATAAATACTCGGTGATTTCAACGCCGGATTATGCAAGGAGGTTATCTTTGGTATTGTACAATTGGAGAGCCTACATGACACCAATTCTAGAAACGGACTTAGGCCAATTAGCAGTGCCGTGTGAGTGGGTGTGGGACGTAACTATAGCCAGCACTCGGTATCCTAACATTCATAAAGAAAAATGGCTGTAGCCTGATCAAAAACTGTCTGCCAAATTGATCATTATGCAATTGAAGTGTAGGGCATTGCTATACAGTGTTCTAGATGTCGGGACTTTCCGAACTGCCAACATAGAGTCGGACCATTCTCTTGTTCCTTGTTGTATTGTAGCCCATCTAAGAATGCCTATATCAGACTATATATGTATAACAATGAATAAATTCTTTAAAAAGATTTAGTGTTGAACGGCTGTAATCGCAATAAACCACCTGAACTTATGTCAATCGAGTATCTCAACCTACATAGAAACCCTATACCGCTTTCATCAAGTGCCAAAGACCAGTGGTATCGATGCCAAGAGGCCATCAGAGACGCGAGTCGTAAACGAAAGCCTTGGTTTAATGGAGAGTTCCGGCAACAAAGCAACTTCCGATACAATTCCGCTGTAAGGCAGAACGAACTATTCAATCTGGACGATGAAAGCCAAGACTTCCGTCCACACGGCCAAACTACAGTAAGGATAGCGCTATTTAAACTCAAGTCGAACAAGGTTGCTGAAGTGGATAGAGTGCGGGTGATCAAACAACAATTCATCTCCAAGATTTGGTTAGAAGAAAGTATGACTTGACTGGTGCATACTGCGTTCTGGCCTGTGTTTAACAAATCATTATGAAAAGACTCACCTCTCAACATTATTCAGCTGTATTACGAAAATCCACGCACGAAACAATGTATTTATTGAGAATCAACTTTGGGGGGCAGCCAGTTTCGCGTTTCGGTCCTGTCAATACCTAGACTTTTCTTTAAATTTTTTTTTTTAATTGGGGTGATGTCAAGTCAAAATTCGTCGCCAATAAGTCAGCTACGATACAGAATTTGGAAGCCAAACTTCACTCCAAAATTGGACCTTAGAATGGACCATGAATGGCGGCCAAAATTTACACGAAATTATATTCAAAAAGTAAATGTCAGATACTATTCTTTCAGGCCATAATAAAGCTTCCGCCATCCAAATTCATTTTATGTGTTATAAACTTTGTAAATAAAACTATCAATTGTCATATTAAGCACACAATATCGAAGTAATGTTGGTCCAGCTATTGTCTGTCTTTTAGAACGATAATCAAATAAAAGAGACTCTTCCAGCACTCATTAGTTGCAAATCATCAAAGGATTGCAGTGCAATATTCCACTAGCACCACCATCACTATCATCATCATCATCATCATCATCAACAGAAGCAGCATCAATTGAAAGAAATAACGACTCAAAGACCGCACGATTTCTCATTCACAACAAATTCCCATTTCGTCACCGCCCTCCCCACGACCGACGACTCTTTTACAAGCAACTTGAATGCGGTTCTGCCCATGCGATGATAATCCTTAAAGCTGATAAGGATTCTTATTTCACGGAGGAAAGAAGATGAAACACGGAATCGCTTGTACTACCCACACGCTTTCGATTTTCACATTCAATTCGAACATATAAAAGTTGAATGTAAGTAAACAGATCAGCGCGCATTGCAATCTCAAAAGGATACCCCAGGTTAGCAAGCGTGTGCTATTTGTAATGTGTGTGTATGTTTGTAACGTTATAAAACTTGAGAAGTTTGCGAGAACTCCCAGCGAAAGTTCATATCTTTTTGGATAACCCTTGGGCTATTAAGGTGCATTTCGTGATAACTCTAACGAGAACAAAATAAAAGGATGTGCAACCATTTTGCAAGCATAAAGAATATATGTACTAAGAGGGACAAGGAGCAAAACAAGGATTCTTATCTCTTGGCAAAGCATGCTGTGTTTGCAGAAAATAAAACTGCATTCATTTCCCACTCGTTCGTATTCATAAATCCATTACTAGATACATCTTTTGCAATCAAGTGAGTCCTTATCCACTTGAACCTCGCAGAAGGAATAAAAAAAAAAAATAAAAATGAACAAGAATACTTGTGCTGGTCGGTCACACATACTCGTATTCGTGTGTAATGCAAGTGCAAGCCACACACAAATTGTTTACATTTCCCCGATACATGCTCCTTGGTCACCGATGATGTTCCTGATGATGATGATGATGAGGATAATGCACTACATACGATTCACATTCAACCACGTGTAGATAACAGCACGGGGTACGATTAAAGAGATTTTTGTGTGCGCGATTGTTTGTTTATTCGTGTGTGATGTATTCTGCGAACAAAGGCGAAAAGAGCTGGAAAAATAAACTCCTCTTCCTTGGCATCGCATAGTAGCACAACCGCACACAGTACTCCGCCAAGGATTCGAGTGCCTTCGAGGGGCTATCGAAGAACCCCGCATGTTCTCTAATATGTGCTGCAGCAACACAAATCTAACTTGCGATCTGAAAAGGATTTCATGAGAGTGTCTGAGCAGGTGTGTGTTATCTGAAATTAAATCTCGGTTAAGAATAAAAATTCCTCGTTATTATTGTATGAAAGTGTGACTCCATTTCTCATAATAATCATCATCTTATGGCCGGTTGGGTGTAGGGTGGAATTTGTTCGTTTGTCTTCTTTCTTTTTTGAAGGATCTCGTATTCTTGTGATGGCATCGTCCTATCCGCAAACTTGTTGTTTGTTTTTTTTTCTATACGGATTTGCACTAGATATTTTGATTCTATTTCTCGTTGTCATTTTTTGTTGCCACTCCTTCTGAATGAGTAAAGAAAATGGAGGACAAACATGTCCTGTCATAGTTTAAGTTGTGATTTTGTATGATAGACGAGGCACGGCACGGCATCATTTTGTACAGAGAGGCACATCAGCGAGTAGGATATGTTTGCAAGAAGGATTACCGCATTCAATTTGATGATTTATCGAAAAAGGATGTGACAGGGTTAAGTTTTGTGTGTGCTTTTTTGTGTTTGTCGTTTGCACATTGTTTCTCTTTCGGTTGAAATAGGAGGGAAACCTACTCTGCAGTACTAAACTGATCGCCTAAAGGGGCAGCGAACTTGATTTGATTGATGAGAGATGAATTATAGAATTATACCTTTGCTCGTACTGAAATTCACTTAAGGGATATAGGATGATAGAACGGGATGATTTTAAAGGTGGAAGTTTAAGTTTCGTAAATGTTGTTGGAACATATTTTTTGTTTTTGCTCGTAGCTGTCTCACTTTGGAATTCAAATCAAACCACGAGAGTTTGGAACACGCAATTTAAATCCGAAGCAATTTTGTGGTGAATCTTCTTCTGGTTAGATAATTCGAGCTATGAACGAGCCGTGCTCTTCCATGCAGCAGAAACTTCCATGCTGGGTAATCAAGAAATGTTCCCCCGATTATATTTTCTCTTCATCCCTGCAGTTCCAGCAGACGTCATTTGTAAAGATGCCTATTTTCAATGTTTCCAATGATGCAGTAAACGTTATTATTACAACGAGCACTCGGATGCTCGAGAGGATCTCTGGCCTTTTAGATTAAATTGCGCGCAGCAAGCAGCGGGATATGGCGCATCTGTAAAAGTGTTGGTTCACGTAACGTGAGCTACTTCGATACACTTTAAGTTGACTAGTCAGGGTGCTGAAAAGAGATATTGGCGGATGATCTCAGACCGACCAAATGCAGTTCACTCCACTGAGCAGGAAAACCGTGAAGAGCTCAATCGGGCCACGGTCGTAGAAAAAATGTAGTCAACCCAATATGGCGCTAAAACGTCCGTATGCTTTAGTATGCTATAGCTCTCACAACTTACCTTATCATCACCACAATACACTTTAATGCTAGTATACGAAAGGCACCTTCGGTGGGTTAGTTGAGCACAACCTCCACGAAATGTCACTTTAAGAACATTCAACACTTGGAAAGTAGACGCCATAGACGCAAAAAACAAGTGATTCAAGACCATTAGTCAAAACCAACGCAAAGATATGGACGCTGAAGCAGGCCAGGCCGGCAAAAGTATCAAGGGAGGAGAAAAGGGAGAAGAAGTCTCCAAGCAAAAGGAGATTAATTGATTCTCGTGAATCGCAGGCTCTTCTTAACAGCGAGTTAAACATAGCCTGGGAATAGTAGATGTGTTAAAGCAGCTGTTAAACGGGAACCATTTATAGAAAGTGAAACGGCAAGCGTGCCTACGTCCCGGTTATGAAAAACCAGTTCCACAATCGAATATAGAAAGAACATTCCCGCCGGGTCTAATTGATTCTCAAATACGACTGTGATTTTTTGGTAGGACTGATGACATCGTCTTAGGTAATTTTAACGCAATATAGGAAAGGAGGACATCTTTGACCAGGAACTCCTACAGTATCTATTCTAGATGTCCGAACTTTCCGAGCGGATCACTATCTTGTTGTAGCCAAGGTACGTATGCGGATATTCCAGACACCACAACAACGAGGAAATACTGTAAGGAGATTCAACGTTGAACGGCTACAAACTACAAACGCAACAAACCGCCAGAACTTTTGCCGATCGCGTCTCCCTCAACCTCTCGAGAAGTCCTGTGTAGCCAGCATCAATCACCAGTAGCATTGATGCCAAGAATCAATCAGTCTTAATTGCGCCACTGACTGGTTTGAAAAATGGCTGCGGAACAAGTCCCGATGCTAATTCAGATGCTGTTACAACTTGTTCGAAACCTGTTTATGTAAATAAGAGACAAATTTGTTAAGCATTTCGGTAAAGTCGACAGAGTTGATTTTAGGTGACTTACTTTCTTTGCTTTTAAAGTAAAATCTTTTAGCTGTCCTACCAGTGTGGCCGCTTCGTATGACATCGCAGAATCGCTTTGTTGGGTAAAATTGGTCAAGGAAACCAAAGACTCATGCATTTCACATAACTTATAACGAACTTCTTTGACGCTATCAATTCGAGCTTCCCAGCGCGTATTATTGGAATTTCCTCCCAAATAAAACATCTCAAGCCATGGCTAAGTAGTTACTCACACTCCCACAAGATAAGTTCATAAAATTTAACTCGCTAAATTTAGGGTTTCTTTATATAGATAGAGATAGGTATTCAAATTCAGTAAAGTTAAGCCATGTACCTCGGCGCCCTCCAAGTGCCAGACTGCCAGCGCCGCGGGCGCTTACCGTCTGTCGAAGTGAGTAAATTATATTGCTTCAGGATTGACTATCCTTTAATCCGACACCATGATTTAAGAGACCGGTTTAAAAAAAAAAGCCAATCAAAGGGAGGTGACAAAGTGGCTTAGTGTACATACAACTGTTGTTAGAGGTGTCCGAGTTTCATTGGATTTCACCGAAAACGTCCTCTTCTCTATCGAAGCATAAGTCTTCCCCTTCAACTAGTTATACGAATTAAAGGGGTCACTCAATGAACACCCTTGCAGCTAATAAAAATAACTTAACAAAAAAAATAATACCTACCCCTACATGGAATGGCGAAGGGTAAAGTGCACTCACTCACGTGGCAGGATTTAAACTTTTTAATCCACGTACACCAGAAAAGAACATGTTCGACTTGTGTTCAGCGTAACATACAAGGAACACAGCCTTAATTATCATTTATACATCTCTTGTCATAATCAAGGTTGACAATTCATCCCATGACATAAGGACCAAATAAAATAAACATTTTTCCAAGTCAATTCTCCTATCCTTATCTGGTATACAACTCCCAACTCCAGGCGCAGTCAAATACTTTAGCGCAAGAATATCCTCCAATGTAACAGCAAAGCAACCCACTAATTCCTTTTCGGATACTGTATCTTCATGTTATACCGTTATTATTGTAATACGCACACACGCGTATACTAAACACACTGTATGGTATATCAACCTGGCCTCGGGCACTGTAAAATGTACATACTTTTTATACCATTTCCTTGTCTCTTTAATGGTGTGTGGCAGCACGTCCCTCATAATGTATCTGACATGTTTCCAACTCCAGCCATCATCACCAACATCAGCCTACCATATCGTCAGCATTATCCTGCCGAAGCAATGGTCTTCCGTCTTTGACTTCCTGATGCTCATCGTCTTATATATATATAGGTAGTGTATGCGTGCGTGCACAGGAAGCACAGAGTCCCGACTCTGGGCCGCAACAGATTGAATTGCAACATTGTGTGTGTCCTTTCTTTAAGCAAATACACAAGTGTACACAGGCCGACATTCTTCCTTAAGAAAGCTTGATAATGCACACAGCACAGGAGGACACACATTACATCGGAAATACTTTCCAACAAATTCGTATATATGACTGATGAATGAACACTTAGGCACACAAACACAAGGAATGAGGAGGATACGCCTCGTTTTTCATCAGTAAAAATGAAGTTGCCTTCGGTAGCTTTTGCTGGCGCGACGACTGTACCTACTTACGCTAGAACGTTGATCGTCATGAGGATGGCTTCTAAGCCATTGTTTGCCATGCGGTAATAGTGTTGGCGATGTTGCCTTTAGGTTAGATTTGCTACGGGACGAGCAATCTTCAATTGGAAGCAGCATCCACTCATTTCCTATGGCCATCAGCTCATGGTTGGTTAAATATGTATTTCGTTTTAGACATTTAATGTTTTCATTTATGCGGCGAAATCAACAAGAATTCACTTACTGGGCAGAAACAGGGACGGGAACATGATTTGCAAATGAAGCCAATGTAGGCACTATGCACATCAGTTAAAAAGTCTTCGACACAACTGCACCAAAGGATAAGGAATTGTTTCTCATTTGCAGGAAGGATAATGATTTACCATAAATAAACAGAATGCAGCGGGGAAAATAAAATTAAAAAAAATACGTAAATCTTTTCTAGTCCTTTGCTGTTGTTGGTGAAAGGCAACCAAACCCATATCCATACAACTGCTCTCATTTGCAGTGGTATAGGTAGGTATAGTCTTGAATTTCACAAAAAGGATTATGTCGGTTGAGGCTGCTGTAGTTTATGCGGTTTTAAGTTATGCTATCTGCTCATCGACTCCCACTATTTCAGTCAAGGAAAATTCAAATAGAAGAAAAACTATCGATTTTCTCTACTGTGCCGCCACAAAGGCAAGGACGATTAACAGCATTTCAAATGAACAAAAGACTGAGATTTGCTTGACGCTTCTATCATTAATTATATAATTAATTCATTGGATGACTTCCGATATTTTTGCAAAGCAGAACAAAACGAGGGTGAGACGTCCTCGGGTTCTAGTCCGTTCAGGGGTCGATTGTTGTGGATTAATGGATGAGAAATGGTTAGCTATTAATTTCAATTAATAGAAAAAGGGTTTAATGGATATACAAAAGCGAAATGGCTCATTATTTAAACGGTGTGCATATTGTTTTACATTGTTTTGGGGCTTTAAGTGGGCGGTCGGCTTCAATGTCGTTGGCAGGACATCATAATGCCAGAGATTGGTGAAATTTAAATCGATGATTTTTAATGATTTTATTAGCAGAAAGTGAATAGGATGTGAGTTTAAATGCTAAGACGAGTTGAATTTCATAAGAAAGCAAAGGAAACATAATGGCATTAAGTAATTTGAACCCTAGAAGGGTTCTTTCTTATACATAATTTTGAGGCTGTGTACAATTTAAACACTAATTTGCCTAAAGGTTAGAGTAAACCGCTGGGTGAGAGAGCCAATGTTGAAGGTGGATGGATAGAATTTTGAAAGTGTACTTATTCAAGTGAGTTATAAGATACTTAATGCCATAGGCAAAACTCTAAAAGCGGAAAGCACAGTGATGTAGGGCAGGGTTATTTTTAAAAATTTTACCTTGCTTGAATTTATTTTTATCACTAAAAACGTTAAGAAGAAGATTCTCTGTGACAACCTTGGCGACGTTTTAGACACGCCTATAATTGGAGGCATAGTTTGGGGAATGGGGGAGGAAATGGTTTTACAATTCTCGCAAGTTATATGGTAACAATGTTATCTCAATGAATTTAATGGTAACACAACCAACCCGCATGCGAGGCTGATTTTTTGTCCGGTAATAGTTTACTTAGCTAGAAAATACTTTCAAATTATGGCAAATATTTGTGATGGGCGTTAAAGGGCACCAGACCGCCCAAATTTTCGGCATTACTGAAAAGATCTTTTTTTTTTTTTATTTAATTATACAAGTGTCCCTTAGTCTAAGTATATAGTTAACTTTTTTAGGTAACATCCTTTTGGAAGAATGGGAATAATTTAATGAAAATAAATGACTGGTTGCCCAAAATGTATGGCATTGCGTAATCATATTATACCGATATTAAATCACCGACCTTTGAATTCTCTTGTGGCATGCGACGCAATGTTCAATCGTCAACATGTATGTATGTACTTACTTGACCAATCAATTCATCTGCTGAGTTATTTCGGTCAAAACTCTTCCAGTAAAATTATTATTTGACTACAAATGTCGTCAATACGATAAGCGACCGACACTAGCTTGGCGATAGCCGTCATATAGCATGCAGCATGCTTCATGCTGCAACGATTAACGCGTTACAGACGAGTCGTGTGCGGTTCGCCTTTTAAATGTTAGTGTGCAACAACAAATCGTCTGCCTCTGACGATACGAGCCGTGTGCGGAAAGCCTAATGCTACAGCTTCCAGAGGATTGCGATAAGTACTGCATGCCTGCGTACCATCATACATAAATAGCCGCTTCATTTAAAAGCCATTTTAGTCGCTTTCCCCTGAAGATGCCGAGGGGACAATAAATTAAAATCGTCCTAATCGTCCTATAGCTCTAATCTGCATTAGCAGTGTTTGGAAATCGCTGTTCAGTTTCTGTTGCCTGTCAACTCGAAGCAAAAAATGATTTATGGTCATAACCGCCACTTTATTTCCAGACGAGGTGTACATTTAATTCAGTCTGCAACCAACTTCATTTATGAAATTGTTTTTCCGTTCGGAAGAAATATGATTTGTTTTCACTTCACAAATTTGTATACAACTTACGAGAACTTTCAGAAAATGCAACCGTTAATCGTGTCTCGCTCCTTAGGTATTCTCGAAGATTGGATCTAAAAAGGTCTAAGATTTTAGTTTTACTTAATAGATCATCTTTGCACAGTACTTACTTTGTTATTTAAGTTGGCGCTACAGTCCGGGGTGGACCTGGGCCTCAACCAACAAGCGTCTCCAGTCAGCCCGATCTATGGTCAGCTGTCTCCAGTTTCGCATGCTACGTTGGCTAAGGTCTCCTTCGACTGAATCGCGGTCTTTATCTACTACGCCGTCCTTCGGGTGTTGATTCAAAGATCTTTCGGGCCGGAACATTCGTCCATTCGCTCTACATGACCCAGCCACCTCAGTCGTTGAACATTCACTCTTCTGGCTAAGTCGGTACAGGCCGTACAGTTCGTCGTTGTATCTCATCCTCCATTCATCGTCTATGCAGACGGGACCGAAAATTACTGGAAAATTACAAGAGTAACCTTATTCGCTTTTGGTAGAGTCCATGCCTCTGCACCTTAGAGACGGACTGAAATGATTAGGATCTTATAAAGTGTGTGTTCAAGATAGGGCTTTGCTACTTAGAGCCCAAAAAGACAGCGATTGACAGGAGTTGTTCTTCGTTTAATCTCAGCGCTGGTGCTGGTGTCATTGCCTGAGTTTATAGCGGTGCCTATGTAGACAAAGTCCTTAACCACCTCAAAGTTATATCTGTCTATAGTGACATTCTGTCTCAATACTCACGAATCCGTTTCAATACTCACGAACGCGCCAGTGACATCCCGCTGCATTTTGCCAGTTATGTCGATGTAGTCAGCGTAGGCGAGTGGATAGACCATGGACGAACTTTTGAAATATAGTGCCTCTGATATTTGCGTTTGAATCATGCACTAATCTTTCAAGAACGATGTTGAAGAAGTCACATGGTAGCGCATCGCCTTGTCTACATCCTTTTTTTAAAACATCGAATGCCTCGGTGAATTCTTTTCCGACCTTGATGGAGCAGCGTGTATTCTTTAAGGCAGGAATGCCGAACCTAGACATTGCTTTGTATAGCTTGTCTCTAAAAATGCTGTCATCGATAAATAGATGGTGAATATTGATTTGGACTTCTTGGGTTTTCTCCAAGATCTGCCGCAGTGTGAATATTTTATCGATGGTGGACTTTCCCGGTCTGAAGCCACACTGATAGGAACCAATCAGGTTGTTGACAAAGGGCTTTAGGCGTTCATACAATACGACACGACCTTTGCATAACTGCTTGAAAACACAGTTGATAGAGTAATAGTATTCGAAAATGGAATCGCATTTAATTTGTCACTCGGAATCTTAATATAAAATTCTGCTTACAGACACTGTGGCGTATACGTGTTATTTTTATATGGCATCAAGATTGATTTATTTGAATATGAGTTCGCGATAAGTAGTACTTATAATATAATCCTTGAATGGTGCAAAATTGATACTTATTGGATGTTTTGAGTGACCTTAACTGTAGAATTAATAAAAATCTATGCATTTTTCTCTCTTGATAAACTTCAGATGGAGTTTCTTTTATTGTGGCCGCTCAAATTATGAAATGTTTTCTCGCGTTGAATTGTTGTTTACGGCTATACCTATGCCTCTTTAATGTAAATCTTTCAGTTTCTCTTTGTCTGATAAAGAACGTAAACACGTACGAAACGTCGCAAATTTAAAAATTCTGCACTGACCTATAGCCCGTAAAATGCATAGATTGTTAAAATTGGTACTGCCAACAAAAAAGTTCTAAGTTTGAGCTCAAGTAGCAATAGCTTTATTTTATTTTAAAGTTTTCGAAATAATAAATAATAAAAATAAGTTGTATTGTGTTTGTCGCCAATGTTTTCCGATTCTGATTCTGGAAATTTTTTATGAAAGGTGGCTTAAATACCATGGTTTATAAGTGTATACGGTCTTTGTAGGTGTATTGGTTCATGAGTTATAGGGGCGTGGCACCTCCCATACAAAAAATGTATTCAAAATCTACATAGGTACTATCTTAGGTATTGGCCCAGGAGTATTCCTGTGAAGATTGGTCAACATTGGACAAAGGGGCGTGGCACCTCCCATACAAAAAAAAACATTCAAAATCTTATATCTCGAAAACCACCGAATCGATTGTGTTCCTGTGAAGATTGGTCAAAAATAGATAAAGGGGTGAGGAGGCGTTATACTTCGACAGTCATGGGAGCTACAGTTTCGCAAATTTTTAACATTGATGCTGTTTCGATCAATATATTGACCTTGGGTTTTCCGTGTTGAAAAAAAAGGAACTTGTACTTCACCGTTTTCTTCTACTTCCTTTGTTCGCTCAATTTTAACACCCAGAAAAAACGCTCTTACTTCGACCACGTTATAATAATTTCTTTATTCTCCCCAAAACCAAAAAGAAAACCATACTTCAAAAACTGTTGACATTTGACAGCAATTTGCATTTGACAGAAATTGACATTTGTAATTTTCTTACTTAATAACAATTAAACATATTAGAATTAATTAATAAGCTTGATACACAATTTACGTCAGCAACATTCTCCCCGGCCGTGAACTTCGTTCGCAATAGATAATTCAATTCAGCATAAAACAAAGTGGCATCACTGGTTGAGCAGTCGTCTTGAGGATTTATTGCAATTATTCTACCCAAGAGCTTCATCGTATGTTTGTTCCCTTTCACTGTGAAATATAATCATTAGTGGAACAGAGAAAGAAACAATACAAACAAATAAACAGATAGCCTAACGCAAACAGCCCCTAGTGATAGTGAATAATAGCGTGCCCTATTGCCCTCCTACTTGTTCGCATCGT
Source organism: Cheilosia soror (assembly GCA_949372485.1). Taxonomy (NCBI): domain Eukaryota; kingdom Metazoa; phylum Arthropoda; class Insecta; order Diptera; family Syrphidae; genus Cheilosia; species Cheilosia soror. The sequence continues at coordinate 92,421,766 of OX443562.1, forward strand.
AGTTCCTGCCGACGATTTTCCCTTTCTTGTCTGTATAGTTAGCTTGGCTTTGGCTTGTTTACAATCGCGTTGACTTATTGTTCGGTCGTTTGGTGGTGGCTGCGATCAATTTTAGTATGTTTTATTTTATTGAGGCGAACATTTTATTAATATTTTGTGCGGAATAATTCGGAGGTGATTCATTATAATTTGGCATAGTAATTTTTTGTTCCTAATAGGTTTTAATTGATGTTTTCTTGTGATCTTTATTAAATTTTGTTGTGATATTTGATATGTATGAGTGTAATGTATTGGTTGTTTATATTAGTGCAAGCAGCATAAAGCTTTTATGATGTGCATGCGGTAGTGAAAGTAGAGCAGATATATTGGACTGTATAACACTTTTAATTATGAATGGGTTGTGTAGTGTTGTCTGACGAGTGGAAATTTCTCATTATTTAATTTTTTTTTGTTATGTGGATTAGAATGTTTAGTACGATAATTATAGATATGTTTGTGTAGTGTAGAATGTGTGTAGTGTAGTTTTATAGTTTAGAAAATTTGTTGTAGAATATTATATTATATTATTTATTATTATTTTATTATTTTTTTTTTGTTTGTGAGAAAAGTGCTTATTTCTTATGCGATTATGTAAGTGTTTCGAAAGATGTTGTTTTATTGCTTGGGAGCAGGCATATTTTTGTGATTGGTCGTTTCAGTTCTCCCGATGGGGTTTTTAATGTTACAACGCGTACCAGATTGTCTGTTCCTGGGTGTAAATTAATTACTCTGGCTAACATCCATTTACAGGGTGGAATCCGTTCATCCTTGATGAGTACTAGGTCGCCTATTTCCGGTTGCTGTTCCATTTTTTGCCATTTTGGACGCTGTTGGAGACGTGCTAAATACTCCGAACTCCATTGTTTCCAGAATGTTTGGTACATTTTTTGTATACGCTGCCAACGATCGTTGTAGCCAATATTTTCGTCAACAGTGTCTGGTTGAGGTATGCTGTTCATTGGTTCCCCAATGAGAAAGTGTGCTGGGGTTATAGTTGAGAAATCATCTGGGTCATTTGTTTGTGGACACAATGGCCTCGAGTTCAGACACGACTCAATCTGGGCCAGAAGCGTGTACAGTTCCTCGAAAGTCATAGTTGAACTTCCAACAACTCGTTTTAAATGGTATTTGATGGATTTTACTCCGGCCTCCCATAATCCACCGAAGTGAGGTGAGGCTGGGGGAATAAAATTCCATTTCGTTCCATCGTTGGCCAGAGCCTTCGCAATCTCCTTGCTCTCGTAATTTGCTGCCTTGAGCAGTCTTTGCAGCTCCCTACTCGCTCCCACGAAGTTTTTCCCACAATCGCTGAACATTTCCTTACAAATTCCTCTCCTTGCTGAAAATCTTCGAAGTGCGGCCATGAACGCCTGAGTCGTCATGTCACTGACTAACTCAATGTGTAACGCCTTTGTGGCCAAGCACACGAAAATTGCAAAGTATGCCTTAAATGTTTTTGAGCATCGGCCTTTCCACGCCTTGATCTCAATTGGACCAGCATAATCTACGCCGGTGAATGTAAAGGGCCGAGAGATTTTTACTCTTGGTGACGGCAGATTTCCCATTAGCTGTTGTGCTGGTTTGGCCCTGTATCTAAAACAGATGGTGCAGTCGTGGATGCATTTCTTTACACTATTTTTTATTCCTAAGAACCAGTATTTCAACCGTAGATAGGCGATCATTTGTTGAATGCCCCCGTGAAAGGTCTCCTCATGTGCATTTCGAAGAAGCAGCCGACTGAAATGGTGATTCGATTTTAAAATAATAGGGTGACGCTGATCATAGCCCAATTCTGAATTCGCCAATCGACCTCCCACGCGTAAAATACCTTCACCGTCGATAAAAGGGTTTAACGATTTTATTCCTCGTACCTTTGTATGATTATTGCAGAAGTCTCTAGAATCCTTGCCAAACATAGTGCCTTGAACTACCCTGACTGCGAGTTTTAAGGCTGCATGTATTTCTATCGGAGAAAGGGTCCCCAACTGTCGATCTGCTGCTGACTTGCGCAAATTTGAGTAAAACCTCATACAAAGGGCTAAAATCCTCAACAGCTTTTGAAGGCTCGAGTGCTTCTGGATCAAAATATCGACGTCGTTGTTGACAATCGTTGTAACGCAGTGTGTTTGTATTTGTCGCTCTTCTTCTTTAGTGGCTATGGTTGATGGTTGAGGTGGACTGATGAACGCCCATTCGACCCTGAGGAACTCCGGCCCGTTCCACCAGAGGGAACATTCATTAAGAGTCGATGGTAGGATTCCGCGAGAGGCCAGATCCGCAGGGTTTTGATTGGTGGGTACGTGTCGCCAAATATTGCAGTTGGTGAGCCTTTGCACTTCCGCGACCCGGTTGCTGACGAACGTTTTCCATTTCGATGGGGGTGAAGTGATCCAAGCCAGCGTAATCGCCGAATCCGACCAAGCATACACTCTTATATTTTGAAATCGCAGAACATGTATTGTGTAGTCTAAGAGCGTAGCCAACATAACTGCCGCACACAGCTCCAATCTTGGGAGAGTTACCGTCCTTAGCGGAGCGACTTTGGTTTTGGATATCAGCAAGCTTACATGTATATCACCATTCTCATCCAGAACACGTAAATAGATGACAGCCCCATACGCCTTCTCTGATGCATCACTAAATCCATGAAGCTCTACATCCTTTATTCCTTTCTGCAGATGAATCCACCGAGGCAGCCTGATATTTTCGATTAGTGGGAGCTCCTTGCAAAAAGTGTCCCAGTTAGCCTTGAGTTCCACCGGAATCTGATCGTCCCATGCTAATCCGTGGCACCATAATTGTTGCATCAGCAGTTTTGCTTTGACGATGCATGGCGAAATCCATCCCAATGGGTCGAAGAGTCGAGCTATTGTGGATAGCATCGATCTTTTTGTCGCAACCTGTGAAACATCGAAGGACACGTTTTGGAAGGAGAAAGAATCATCATTCGGAAACCATTTTATTCCCAACGCCTTGATGTGTTCTGAGGTTTCAAATGGTAAGGCAAAACCAAACTCTCTCTGATCCATTGGAATGCCGTTCAGAACGTCCTGGGAGTTGCTAGTCCACTTACGCAGAGTGAATCCTGCGGATGTCAGCAAGTCTTTGACTTCATCGCGTTTGTGTAAGGCCTCCAACAACGAATCAGCTCCAGAGATTAAATCATCGACGTACATCTCTTCCCTAACAGTACGCGCACCCACAGAAAAGCGAATTTCTTCATCAGCTGCTGCCTGGTCAAGTGTACGGATAGCGAGATATGGTGCACTAGCTGTGCCGAATGTCACCGTATCCAATCGATACACATTGAGTGGGGCGCTAGTATTACTGCGCCAGTAGATGAGTTGGTAATACGCATCCTTTTGATCCATTCGTATCTGCCTATACATCTTTTCGATGTCCGCTGTAAATGAATATTGGTAAGTTCTCCATCTTAAAATTATGTCGATAATACTATTTTGTTTTTTAGGTCCTACCATTAAGCGCTCGTTTAAGGACGTACCATCTGCAGATTTTGCTGCCGCATCAAACACGACACGAAGCTTAGTGGTAGAGCTGGCTTCCTTCATCACTGCGTGGTGTGGGACAAAATAGTGATATGGAGTTTGTATTACCTCATCATTGTGGACATCTACTTGCTGCATCTGGCCTAACTGAAGGTATTCTTCCATACATTTTGTATATTCCTTACGTAGTGTCGGATTAGTTTCAAACCTTCTCTCCAGTTGGTGAAACCTGCGTAGTGCTCCTTGCTTCGAAGAACCAAGCGCGGGTCTATATCCATCCTTAAACGGTAGAGATACTTTGTATCGTCCGTCCGGTAAACGCACCGTTGTCTCCTTGTAATGCCTTTCACATGCAGTGTTCTCCTCGCTCTCGGCGACCTGGAACGGAACTTCTTCTATTTCCCAAAATTTTCGAATTTGGGTGTCTATATCGAAAACTTGGAAGAAGCTACGAACCACCCTTTGAGTAGTCGCAGCTACTTTGCCCAAAAGTATCCATCCGAGTTGAGTATTTTGAGCAATAGGTGATACTTCATCACCTCGTGTTATATCCGGAAGAACCAATTCCGCAAATACGTCGCTGCCCAGCAACAGATCAACAGTAGCTGGTTTGTAGAACAAAGGATCCGCTAGTTCCAATCCATTGATATGCTTCCATTTATTGAGCGTCATTTCTTTGGCCGGAAGAAGCCCAGTCAGGGATTTGTACACATAGGCTCGTGTACTGGTCTCAAAAGTGGAGTGTAATGAGCCGAACGAAATGTTAACGTACCTATGGCATGCTCCACTGTTGACCTTCCCCAGCCCCGACACTTCAATAAATGTACTCCTGGTCTTCAAGTTGAGTAATTGAACAGCAGATTCTGTAATAAACGTTGCCTCTGATCCCGGATCTAATAGTGCCCTAAGCTTGAAATATTCTCCTGTTGCAGACTTGATCTTGACAATTGCGGTGGCTAATAGAACTTGAAAATTTGCGTGGTGTTGGGTATGATAGTTGTTCACTGCACCTCTACTAGTGGATGGACGCATTTCGCTAGCAGAGTGAAAACTTGGTGCATTGGGGTTAATGGTGGAGGCTTGGTATGATTGTGTGTTAGACTTAATGGTTGGTGTAGGGTTTTGAGAGTGTAGTGTAGTGTAAGTTTGAGAATTTGAGTGCGTTTGAGAATCTGGGTGAGTTTCAGAATGTGTACGGATATTACCTGTATCGTGTGATATAATGGGTAAACGTGTGTCGAGAGTATTTATAGTGTTATTATCTGAATTGTTTGTATTAGTATTAAGATGCAATAATGAATGGTGTTTCTGCTGGCAGTAATAGCACCGAGCCTGGCTTTGGCATTGCGACGTAGTATGGCTGTAAGCCAAGCAATTACCGCAAACGCCGACTTTGTTTACTGCATTACAACGTTCGGGTATTTCCATTTTAATGAACCGGTTGCAGGTGCGTAGCGAATGCTGACCCTTACCACATACACTGCAGTTAAACTTCGGCTTTTGTTTCAAATGAAATGAGTTTTTTGTTGCAGACCCTCGCTGGTTGGAACTCTTTTGGTTAGTTTGACTGCATTTGGGCTTTTGCTGATCGACAACTTCCAGTGTCCGAAACCTCATCTCAAGAAACTCGGAAAATTCCTTGAAGGTTGGTAACTCCTTTCTTACTCCAAGGCGTTCTTCCCATAATTGCTGAGTACTGGATGGGAGTTTCTGCAACATTATGTAAATGATGATCAAATCCCACTGCTTTACGGGAACTTCCAAATTTTGAAGGGAGTGCAGACACTCTGCTGAAGTATCCAAAAGCCTTTTTAATCCTGCCGCGTATTCACTACTTAATACTGGCTGAGAAAAGAAAACCTTTAAGTGTGTGTTTACTAAAAACCGAGTATTGTCGTACCTTGAGCATAAAATCGACCACGCCTTATCGTAATTGCCGACGTCGATGCCTAAGTGCTGCAGCAAACGGTCGGCTTCACCAGACAAACTAGATTTTAAGTAGTGTAGCTTTTGAATTTCACCCAAACCTGCGTTATTGTGAATTAACGATTCAAAAGTGCTTTTGTACTGTCGCCACTTTTCATAATTTCCAGAAAAAAGCGGCAGAGACATTTCTGGTAAACGGAGACCATTTTGTAATTTAGCGGTACTTGGTGCGTCGGCGGATGTCGACATTGTAACCTTATCCAGACAATCCATTAACTCAGCACTATATTCCAAGTAAATTTCCCTTATTTCCCTTATAATATTATCAAATTCCCCAACTAATGTCTCATCCTCTACAACTGATGTGACTAACTTCTCATTCGTGGTTTTGCTCTGCCTGAACAAGTCTTCTAGAATGGTAAGTCGGCCATTGATGATGTTCTTTGTCTTCTTTGCGTCTGGCGTCGAGGAGAAACTCTTATAGTCCATTTTCATAATGGACAAAGCATTTTTCAAGAGTTTTACCTCTTTAATATAACTCATTTTGATGTATTATTGTTAATTGAAGGGCAATTTGATAAAAAAAGGGCTAAATGGCTAAATGCTATTATTCACTTACCTCAGCTTTGCTTCAATTCGTGATTTTCTTTTCGCGCCGCGTGAAACCGTTTTGCACAAAAACTCACAAAATGTATTAATGTCTTTTTAATTAAATGTTTGTAATTATTGTTTATGATTTGCCAATCAAAATCCGGCTCGAAGGACCAATGTTTCGATCAATATATTGACCTTGGGTTTTCCGTGTTGAAAAAAAAGGAACTTGTACTTCACCGTTTTCTTCTACTTCCTTTGTTCGCTCAATTTTAACACCCAGAAAAAACGCTCTTACTTCGACCACGTTATAATAATTTCTTTATTCTCCCCAAAACCAAAAAGAAAACCATACTTCAAAAACTGTTGACATTTGACAGCAATTTGCATTTGACAGAAATTGACATTTGTAATTTTCTTACTTAATAACAATTAAACATATTAGAATTAATTAATAAGCTTGATACACAATTTACGTCAGCAACAGATGCGCATTATCCTGATAGACAAGCATATTATGTAGGCAATACGAATCCTAAAAAACCAAGTGTTGTGAATACAGCAGGGCATTACAATAGAAACTGTTTACCATTGATTTAAATGAATTTGAAATTGATTTTTATATTTTCATATTTTGCACTACGAAGTGTGCTAGTAATTTATAATTTATAATTCTTCTGTACTTGTTTTGTTACTGAACTCGTCTTAAACGGCTGGACCGATTTTAATGATATTATTTGTGTGTATTTGAGTGGGTCCCTGGATGGTTTAGAATTGCAATTGAACCTGATAGGTGGCGCTGCAATCGGGTTCCCTGAATCGTTGTGTTTCGATATCGGCAAGCCAATGTTAGGGCAGGAAAACGTCTGCGGGTCAGCTAGTTATGCATGTAGCTAGATTATAAAGTCATTAAGTACAAATTTCGCCAAAATGAGATTTTTTTTTCCAGGCCAAAAAATATGTTTCAAACTCATTATCTCCACAAATTAATTTTGTTAGTTAGTGACTTTTACCTTTGAACCGACCGACGACATGATCTATAGACTATAGAAGACATGACTACGAGTATGTACCTTAATGCTTAATGTTGACATGGTTTATTTCTATTCCTTGCGACATCGTAAATCTTCAAAAATATCCATTGAGCTTGACTATCAATTTGATTTCCTTCACACAAATCGACAAAAAATACTTTAAAACAAAAAATAAAAAAAAAAAATATATATGTATAGAAAAAACACATTACATAGGAACATCTCAGTCAATCCTTCAATCTTCAAACATCATTGAGCACTTCTTTGCTACACTTTTCCAAATATAATGTCACTTTTCAACCAAATTGACAGATTCATTCACAAACTGATTATCGATCACGCTGTGTGCTGCAAAGGCAACTGTTGAAGCAGCCATATGTCTTTCTGTAGTCTAATGTGTGCGAGTGTGAACAATATCAATCAATCTCAGTGGCAAAGGCTTTATCCTTTCATACCCTGTGGGGCGCGCGAACAGAGCATAGAGCCAGCATCGAGCCATCACCTCACCAATGAAGACGAACCAAGAAAGTCAAGTATAGATATTTATTTTCATTCCCAGGACTTGCTCAGCTTAGATAGAGGTACTGCCTTTAATGCGATGAAGTTTTTTTTTTCTTATTTCTATGTCTCTGAGCAGCACAATCGATTCCTTTTAAGGGTAGCTTTCTACTACTCTGTGTAACCATGCACAACACCCAAAGGCAGACAACGACGAAATCGGAAGAATGTATATTTCTCGGTTGGGAATTTAAGAAAACTTCAAGGATTCAGTCGAACGAAAGAAAAATAGAGAAAACTACATCCTTCCATCACATCGTGCGGAAGCAACAAGGATTTAACATTCCCTCACAGGATCATACATCCTCATCTGCATGCTGAGGAATTTTATATTTATTTCCGTGGAAAATATATAAATGCATGTGCAGTCGAGAATACAGAATTCGACAAAGTTGGCTGGCATTTTTCTTCTTCATCCGGCACACATGTCCTGAAGGATTCATGTGAAATACAAATCACTCGTGTTGGTTGTATTCAATTGCATTCCGCCCTAATTGAATCGAAAACAATTATCATTAGATCCACCGGGGAGCTGGTGTTAGTACCACCGCCATTTCCACGTTTCCAATTCTTCGATTATTACTTCCGGCGATGAGGACATCGGCGACCGAATGAATGACACAACAACGGCCAACTTGTGTGTCGAGCGAGCAAACTTATTTCTCTAGAGAAATTTACCAAATGTTTTCGTTCGCCTCAGATCCGATGCTGATGTACACACTGTAATAGCTGCAGGACCTTTTGCAATCGTCGTATTGTGCTCGTGCAGTCGGTGAGGGCAAAGGTGCATTGGAATGCAGTAAGTTGGTCTCTATAACGGTTGTTGCTGCTCTTTGTGTTGTTTGGGGGAATTGCAGCAGCATTTTTATGAGAGCTCTAAATTGAGCAAATAATAGCATGAATGTTGGTCGAAGAACATTCACCGATATTGCCATATGCAAAGTCAATTCGATGCAAAGTGGCTTTGAAGGAAGAATGAACGTCAGGATAATTCAGTGTGCAATTTGGCAAATTCGTATACGCGCCAATTGGCTATGGAATTACGTTCTTGTGAATTCAAAAGCATTGGTAATGTGAGCACTATAGGGCTCTTAATGATACGACTTGGGTTTGTTCCTGCTTGGCTGTCTTTCCTTTTAGAACATTTCACTTTTGAACTATTGGCGAGTAGAACAAAAGCTTTGAACGACATACTCTTCTTATAGCTGCATATACATCATTGTTGACATTTAGGTGGGTATACTCTACCTGATCTTAAGAGTCTTAGGCTTCTTAGTCATATCAAAATATTTGCCAACGCCCGGCGTCTACCAACCAAGCCGAAGCCGATCCTGAACTGGCACCTCCAGCAAACTCGGTCCTTTTGCTCTTGTCGTGACTATTGCCACAAATGCCATAGAGCATATGGTTCTTGACGACCTCTTTGAAGGTTCTGAGCGCCGTACCAGAATTCTTCGCCTTCGGAGTTTCTTTGCATTAAAGTTGGCCTTGGTCTTTTGAACGGCATCAGGTTGACTATCGCCTTCATTCAATATCGCGCCCGCCCATCGAAAAGTCTGCCTGTCCTTTTAATCCCAGGAACTGTCTGATTTCGACAGGACTAAGGCCAATTGGTGAGCCTATCTACGCGTAGCTGTTTGAACTTTTTGGAGCTGGGGCTAAACTTTTTGCCACTTTCAGCAGATATGGCTTTGGTTCTAAATGCCGCATCCGAAGCAGACGCGTCGATGGATAAGGATGGATCCGAATCAGATGGGATGATTCGTTGTCATCGCCGTATATTGTCCCATAGTTCGTCGTGTCGTTCAGTTCGTTGTCTTTGTGTCCTAATCTGAAATTTGTTCTGTTTTTGTTTGATTTGTTTTAAAGGTCTATAAATAATTCCAAATCCATAGCCGGTTCTGCTGGGGTTAGGCACTAACATACGTCAGGTCCAGGAGGAGTACACCTTCAACCACTCTCCCGCGGGACTGCCGTTAGGTATTACTTTGCTGGACTGGTTAGTAACTCATAATAAATCATCTGTGTCCGCCATTTCGGCTCTTCAAAGTCTTTCAGGTCTCCCTAATTCTTCGTGTACACTCGTTATAAAGGAGCATACTTCCAGCCAGACATCTTCTGACTTCCGAAAGTTCGCTTTTCTTTTGCCAAAGCGCCTACAATGGAACATTGAGTGCTCCATATCTCCAATAAGGTATTTCGGATAGCCATTGTGCCCCGAACTGCGTAAGGTGGTAGTTGCAGTTCCCGTTTGTTCTTTTTGTCCAGATCTCGATCGTGGGGATCAGTCCATCTGCCTGTCGATATAAAGCAGGCTGCTTCATCCGAAATTGTTCGAAATTCCCTTATTGTTCGTATTGTGCATCAGAGCCTGTATACGGATGAGAGCTTTCTCCTTGTATCGATTGTTTTTAGGGCCCCTGCCCATACCGGTGCAGTGTATAGAAGTATTGAGCTGACCATTCTGAATAGCAGAATCCTCCTCCATCCAGGAATCCAGGTCCAGATATTTGGCAGCATTCGAAAAAAACTGCCTGCATCTGTGAGGCCTTCCTGCCGACCGGCCGGCGGCGTACTGGATGTGCGTTTTAAAGTTTAGCCTGTTGTCAGTTGCGTCACAACCACGCAGTATTTCTTTGGGTGCAGGGAAATAGTTCCCCGGGAACGAAGTACACTTAGGATTTAGTTCCCACATAGTGGGAAATAAAACCACTTTTCCCGGGGACTTATTTCCCTACACCATTTCTTTGTTTCCCTCTCCGTCTTTTTCCCAGTATTGCTTCAGCTGCTGTATCTACTACCAAATTTATGGCATCGACTGTAGGAAGCGATTTTCTAAATCCTTACTGGTAGTCTGACAAAGCTCCTTTATCTTCTGCCAGGGCCGTAGCCAGGATTTTGGTTCGGGGGGGGCTTGATCCAAATCTTATGAAGCAAAAAACTAAGAATATTCCAATTCATTGAGTCGTATTAGTTTTTAAATCGTATGTACTTAAACGAACATAGGTACTTAAATAATAATTTTACACACATTTTTTGAAGCAGAAGACTTCTTGATTTTTTTTAACATGAGATCAATCACCTTATTTAGATCCACAATAATATCCGAATGAACAGATATATCATAGCAAGTTACCTTAACCTTGCATTCTCTATAACGCTTCGGGACATTGTTTTAACCCTTTTCATAGCTGAAAGGGTTTTTTCAACACTAGCTGTGGTCACTGGAAGTGTTGCTAAAACCGTAAGCAAGAAATTTATACCTCTAAAGTAAGTCTTGTCACATATATCAAGCAATTTCAAAACTTCGGTAGAAGTATCACTCGACGATTTTTTTTTCGCACCAAAGAATGTATTCAGCTTTCACAGCTGACAGTGAAATTGCATTATCAAAGTAACGGGCTAGCCTGTTAGCTTTTCCATTTCGTTCACTCGCTCAACTGCAGCAAAACCTGGGAGAAGAGCTTGAAACGATGGTAGAACGACATCGTTGACCATGAATCTGTCCGTAAGATTTTGTATTAACGAGTTTATGTAATGCAAGGAATCAGTATATCGTATTTGTTGATACTTTAAAATAGGCTTCAGTAGAAAGGTTTCTGGATTGGAACGCGCAATGAAGTCCTTGGAGCTCTTAATTTAACTTCAAATAAGTCCTCTGCAAGTTGGGATGCGGATTGAAAAGTCTCTCTGAAAAAATCTTCGGTATTTTCTCTGATGTTCTTAAGAGAATTCAGAACTTCTTTTGTGCGGTCGATTGCAAAAACGAAATCTAAGGAAAATTGATAAGGGCAGCGTTAAACTGAACAGATTTTCGCATGTAATGAGGCTTACTAGGAAATTACTTTTTTGGACCGCTGGCGCTGCCAAAAGTGTTGACGCTTTCGAATACATCGTTCTGCTCGTTATTTCTTCAAGACTTATTGAGATGTATTTTCAATGAATCTTGTTTCACAAAGGCGTAAAAGTCGAGTTTTTTAGCTCTCTGGTGCGTGCTTTGTAATGACATTTTTGAAAGTTATAATATAATGCATTTGAACAGTTGCGGAAGAAATTTCACTAACAGGCGTATTTTTTTAAGAATCTAAAGCTAGGTCACTTTTACTTTTCCATGCAAAACTTTTCTACTCTCTTTTGGTTTTGTTATACTCACTTCCCCAAAAAATACGCCAAACTACACAAAGGCAATTGCGAATTGCAGGAGTTGACTTGGCAGAACCAGGTTAAAGATATGGCTTGCACAGTGTACATACCTAGTGTTTGAATACTGTATACCTACCGGGATAGTCTTATTTTTATAGATTTGAATTTAGGGCTTAAAGCCCTATTTTGACAATCATTTCAGTTTTAGTTCAGTTAAGCTTTCAGTTAAACTGATGTACTGCAGTGTATTTAGACATCAGTCTAGTATTCAGTTGAGCTTTCAATTTACTCGTGATTAGCCTAGGGTTAGAAGATTTATCTACTAAAACTTCTGAAAACTTATGGGAATTCCATCAGTTTTAGTCTCAGTTTTAGTTTTAGTTAAACGCTTTCATTTTTGCATTTAGTCATCAGTTTAACGGCCGATTTCTTCTGATACTCGGTACTAACGAGAACTTAGTACTTGTGTATTTCTTCAAATTGCTAGTACCGGAGCTAAATTTATCAACCGCACTACGACTAATACGTCTAAAAACTGGTCTAGTACCCATTTTTGACTGAAATGTCATAACGGTGACATTTTTATGCTCATTGGGCGTCAAACATCTTGCAGGATGACTGATTTTTATTCACAAGAGCAAGTATTTTTTTTAAATATTTTTGTTGCTTTCCTGCTGTAAAATAGTGTGTGTTTAGGGGTATCCAGCATTGGATAGCATTTGATAGCGTATATGATTGGTTGTTTTTTTTCTATTATTGCACATTATGGAACTGAACTAACCAATTCGGTGTTTGCAATTTAACATGAGTGCGGTAGGTTGCACTGATTGTTCGTGGAGACTATGCAAAGCGATAAAATGCAGCAGCGGCCACCTCCTGTTCTTCCAATGTTGCTGACATTTGAATAAATTTGTCCAAATGGCGTGTCAAGGCCATACATCATACTTTTGGCAGTGTGCGACATACACTAGCGGCTGGTACGCAAATGACGTCGGCAACCACTATTTACATCGAATCGATCCACTTGTCATGAATCGTAGAGTGATCTGATCAGCAATTGCTGCTCAGGCAATATCTAACGGTTACTGGTAAAATCGTGAATAAAAACGATTACCGACTAAAACTGAAAGTATATAAAATATGTTAACCGTACTGCAATTCGTCCACGTTCGAACGTAAAAAAAGTATAATATGGTAAATGCGCCGCTCAGATCAACGAGTTGCCACCCCTTCTTCACCATTCTCATTCTCAATGTCGTCATCGAAATTATTGAACCAATTATCCCTATCGAAAATGAAATCCATTTTCTAATCAACTTCATTAGACTTAAACCTACGATGTATTTACTTTTTGACAAAAATAGGCAAGAGCGAAAGCAATGAAATCGATCTAATTCAGGTACTAACGACGTTAGACTGCCGATTTTGAGGGTCAAGCTCATACCGAGTACTAATTAATACTCGGTACCAAATTCATCTTAGTACTTCGTGAAGAAATGACCTGATACCTAGGTATTTGAGTATCAACTTTTGGTCTAATACCGGTACTAGCGTTAGTACTTTGTGAAGAAATCGGCTGTAACAAGCTTAACTGATAACTCAACTAAAACTGAAACTGAAATGATAGTCTTAAATTCGGCTTTAGAAAATTTTAGTTTTTTGTCTAGACTTTCGGGGGGGGCTTCAGCCCCTCAAGCCCCCCCCCTGGCTACGTGCCTGTCTTCTGCCACCTCGAGCAGTCTGCCCTATATGACACGTTATAAGATTTTTCTCGTTGTATCCAGTAAACAAATTGGCCACGAAGATGGTTGTTCTGGTGGCTTCTTTCCTTTTGGTAACAAAACCAGATGCTGTTTGGGGTATGGAATGCGTCATTGTCACATGTTAGAGCTTCTGCACCAAATAGCAGAACCGGATTGATAGGGATATGCGTTTTACCATGTAGGTAATGTACCTTTTAAGCATTTTTCTGGCTGGCAAGAGTATTTATTGCGCTTGATCTCTCCCTTGCATGCAGATCTCCTTTTGCGAGGTAGTAGCGCAGACATGTAGGTAGACAATATCCTTAACCTCTTTGAACTTATATCTGTATGGGGTCCAAGAGTCCTTTCTCGATTATAAATCCAGTGCTATTTACACTGCCCTAACTTAACATACAACAGCTTTGACATATTTTACTCTTATTCTGCATTTAATGTCCTGATACGTTCCGTGCTATCAGCTGATACAAAACTCCCTAGGCATTTTCACAGCTCGGCCTAATCAATTGGGGCGTCTGCTTCAGAATTATAAGTGGAATGCGAATGACCTATGGTCATTATTTTTTTTCTTAAAATTAAATAAGTAAGTAAGACCCATATCGGGTAGTATGTCGCGACCTATTATGTATTTGTAACTGTATGGAGTACCTGAATATTTACTGGTTCTTGCAGCTCCATTCTATATTGAGACCATTTTTATTCAATTGAAATAATTTTTTAATGGATTTTATATTTTGTTATCGACCATTAAACTCGAATTAATAATTAAATTCCATGCAATGGTCGTGACTGACATTTAATTTTATTCTAGCGAAATCTATAGATCAATAAATTCTATAGAATCGGCCGGCAACGGTTGTATGAATCGTAAATAATCCTCGTAAATTAACGACCCACAATCAAAAACAAAGAATAAAACCTGTCACCACCCGATTGATTGCCTAATGGTGCCTATAGGGGGACTCAGTTCGACATTAAAACGCCCATTAGCGCTCTTAAAACCCTATAAATCGATTTATTGCCTTTTAAATAACCCGAACGGAATAATATTATCGCAGCAATTGAGTAATATCCGCCGTCCGAGAGCCCCACTCGAGTGCCTAATTGAATCATAACTTACCCATTTAAATAGCTCGCCTCAACGCCGCCAATGATTATCTTTCTGCGAATTAGATTCCCTACTGCGAAAGGAAACACGCCCGTATCCGATATTTTCGCAAACAATATTTGCGGCAAAGTACAAATAAATATTCTCTAACATAGCAACATTATACCAAAGGATATTCCAACTGTCCCGGTCCGCTCTGTGTTGAGAGTGTCCGAAAACCATATATCAGGCTTATGTAACTGATCCGAAAGCAATTTATTTACTCCTCCATTTGTGACAATATCTTGGCGTACATTAATCTTTTTTTTTCCTTGAAACATCTACCCTCAAATGGGCTACATAATGCATAGAGATAGAGGTCTGTCTGTAGTACCGTATACCATGCTAACCATGAATAGGAATCCTCGTGCCATGGACGCCTATACCGAAAATCCAACCAAAAAAAAAAAATAGTTAAGGAATGTTTGTGGCACATCCGGAAGCTTGGATTTCCTTCGAAAGAGAAAAATGGTCATCGATTCTGGAGTGCAGATTGGGGCACGGGTATGTTAGCTGAAAGTGAAATTATGCTATAACTAGAAACAAGGAGAAAAATATCACAAAACTAGGACAAAGCGGAGCATGACATCAAAACAAATCAAATGGAGGAACAGTTTGTTCCTGGGATGCTGTGAAACAGGGAAACAGAGGACAAGATATTGTCGAAGAGGTGGTACCTATACCAGCTCGCATACACAATGCATGAACTTACACAAACTTGTTATGTGGCTTGTTGGGGATACCACTGAATGTTTTGTACATTACCATTAATGGATGTATCCGGCGCCAACCCCAAACATTGTACCATTGAAGCTGTCGGGGGTGTGCCTAACTGAAGTAGACCATTTGGCATTATAATGGCTATTTATTGACGATTGAAAGTGAAAAAGGTGGATCTGATTATATTTGACTTCTATAAAGTTGAGCCTACCCTTAGAAGGGCTATATAGATATTAATCGGTGGTATAAATAGTTGAAGTGTCTCTCATCCGACCAGGTATATAATTTATATTTAAGTAGGTGTACCTACCATGTTCCGGGTAAACATTTATATAAAGAAATTTATGCCGGTATCGTGCATCTGTAAGATACTTACGTCAATTAAGTCTGAGTTAGGACCGCATTTAAGATATATGATTGGAATATTTAGGGAAGTACCGAAGGACTACGAACCAAATGACTTTTTGACTTGAAACAGAACATAATGAATGTTCGTGAGACTGGTATTCTAGTGGACAACACTCATGGTCCCCGTTATCGTACGGTGCATTGAAATTGAAGACATGAATTTGGACGACTTCTGGTTCATGCAGGATGGCGCGCCATGCCACAATCGATCTTTTGCGCAGCAAACTCCCAAATCAGCGGTCTTGGCGTTGTCAATTGGCCGCACCGGGGCTGCCATTTGACACCTTTATGGGTAACTGTGAAGGGCCGATGTTATGCCAAGAATCCGGAAACGATTAAAGCATTTAAGGCCGATAACATCCAAGCAATCTGTGAGGTACATACCGAAACCATCAACAAGGTCTTGGAAAATTGGAGTGACAGAATGCTCTATTGCGAACCTAGCTGAGGCTGCCACTTTAACTACCATGTAGTCCACAATTAATGGGAATGCTTGCTCTTACTAATAAAGGCATACTTCAGAGAACAAATTTAATGTTGTTCATTTTATTGCATTTTTAAAAAGAAACTTGTATTTGGGCTGGGCAAAATCCTCATACTTCTGTCCTTCTCGTGGGCGCCCGCCTGAAAATGGCTAATCGGCTTGTCTGGTTAGTGTCAGCCAAGGGTCTCACTTACATATCGGCTGTACGCTGTGATTCGTTGCAACGTACGACTGATGTGAAAGCGTGAACCATTAGATGAGGTGGGAGTCAACCCTAAAGGTCGTTTGCCGATGCGACTCACAGTGACTTGGACTTTACTTAGATTCTTATGGGATGCTTTTTGCAATGCATAAACTGTAGCATGAGAGTTTGTGGGGAGCTCAAGTCTCTGCTTGCCGTATCGGTAAACGGCCCTAAATCGCGGCCGAACCAAGGTGTCATACGACCCGTGCCGATGGTTAACCTGGCTGGGGGCCATAGCTCAGTCGCTAACGGAGTATCCGGATACCTGGCGACCTCCGGATTAGCCACTATTGAAAAATCTTTAGACTGTAAAGAATACGCATTGGTAGCCTTCCTTGATATTGAGGGAGCGTTTAACAACGTCGAACCAAGGGCAATTATTGGCGCACTGACGAGCCTTGGAATTGATAAGTCGACTGGCGAATGGGTGAATCAGCTGCTTACCAACAGGTTCATCAATTCAAAGCTGGGCGAAGCGTCGGCTCGGAGGTTCGTCAGTAGGGGTACGCCACAAGGTGGTGTGATCTCACCTCTTCTGTGGAACCTAGTGGTGAACGAGCTACTACTAATACTGGAAGGGGAAGGGTGCAAGGTAATTGCCTATGCAGACGACGTTGCTATCGCTGTCTCGGGGAAACATCTCAATACGCTTAGGGATCTCATGCAGAACGCCCTCTCTAGGCTCTCTAAATGGACCAAAACATGTGGGCTTGGCGTCAATCCTCAGAAAACTGAAATGGTCCTCTTTACAAGGAAGTACAAAACACCCGTCTTTGTCCCTCCAAAACTAAATGGCACTCCGCTTGTGCTCTCTAACACGGCTAAATACTTAGGCCTCACTTTAGACAGCAAACTGAGCTGGAAACCCAATATACTGCAGAGGGTTCAGAAAGCCACCACGGCATTATACTGCTGCAAGAAAGCTATTGGTAGCAAATGGGGACTTCAGCCTCGAATCACTTACTGGCTCTATGTATCCGTCATTAGACCTATACTCACGTATGGTGTCGTCGTCTGGTGGACTGCGCTGGAAAAGGCTATCCACTGTAAGCAACTTAGTCGTGTGCAAAGAACGGCATGTGTGTGCATCAGTGGAGCGCTTAGGACCACTCCAACAGCGGCGATGGACATACTATTTCACCTGATACCGCTAGACCTCTACTGCAAACAAGTGGCAGCAAGTGCAGCCATCCGTATGAAAGCAATTCGTTTGTGGACTAGTCGACAAACTGGTCACTCGTCTATTCTAGATAAAATAGAATGCATCCCTAAAGATACTGATTACACCCTCCCCCAGTTTCAATTTAGTAAGAATTTTGTTACATGCATACCCTCCAGAACTGACTGGGAGAGCGCTGCAGTGACTCACAGGAAATCCGTCTGCCTGTATACAGATGGGTCAAAAACGGAAACAGGAGTGGGGGGTGGTGTTTTCTCCCAAGATTTAAACTGTGCGATCTCATTCCGTCTTCCCAATCATTGTAGCGTGTTCCAGGCGGAAATCATGGCGATCAAGGAGGCCCTATCGTGGCTACGGTATAATGTAATATCTGCAAAGGATATCGTGATTTTTACCGATAGTCAAGCCGCGATTAAATCCCTGGACTCTGTCATCTTTAAGTCCAAAACCGCCCTCAACTGTCGCTTGTCTCTTAACGAGATGGCGGAACAGTTCAAAATTCACCTTATATGGGTGCCGGGCCACAGGGACATTCCAGGGAATTGCAAGGCCGATGAACTCGCTAGGCACGGTACAACGCTGTCGATTCTACCGGAAAAGGAGAATCTCTATATGCCTCTCGCTACGTGTAGACTTTTAATTCAACAAAATGCGATAAGCGCCACTAATCGCAGGTGGTCAAACTGCACCACGTGCTCCATAACGAAACAGATCTGGCCCATTCTGGATCTTAAGCGCTCCAACAATCTTGTAAAACAAAAAAGATCCAACATAAGCATATTAGTAGGTGTCATCACGGGGCACTGCATTATTGGGAGACATGCTCTCAGGCTGGGCCTCCCTTCCAATGATTTCTGTAGAAGCTGCATGGACGAGGAGGAGGAAGAGACAATTCTTCACCTCCTATGCACGTGCCCTGCCCTTTCAACTCGTAGAAAGCTATATCTCGGAGAATACTTCTTCGACAATCTCGGCGAACTCGCTAATGCAAGCATAAGTTGCCTCCAACGCTTTATTTTCAGCTCCTCTTGGTTCAACGGGTAGTTGTGAGATCTTCAGATCCTGTGGTATCACAATGGGCCTCCTCTGGCCTACGTGAGGCTGCACTTGTCGCGGCCTGCCACTCTAACCTAACCTAACCTAACCTGGCCCACCCTAGTGGTTCAATATTATCAATATCAATTTCGTTGACTGTTATAGGATCTGGAGATCGACAGGTCCTGCTGTGTATATTGAGGTGGGGGGATCGTTTGATTAGGTTTCGTCATCATCCAAAGTCGACTGTCGGTTCCAATCTGTGCTGTACCATCATGTCTGTGGGGGCGTGATGTTTAAAACTTAGCCTTGATTCGGATTGTGACCAGGGAAGCCTAAAACTGTTTGACTAAGTCTTCATCTAATTACAAATTAAAATCCAAATAGTAGCTTATCTCGCTCGTTGTAGCATTTGCTGTAGTATAACACATTGATCCCATCTCACTTTTCGGATGGCCGTAATACAGGCTTTATATCAATCCAGGGTCATTAATACTGCAGATTCGAACCGTGTTGTCCTTATTTCATTTTATGGGGTCAACTTTTGATCAACTATCCCAATAAATATAAATAATCAAATATGTAAAACAGTTTTAATTTTAAGAACTAAATTATTCGTCTATTCGAAATGTGTTTGACAATAATTTTTCTTTGCCTTTTTATTAACAATATCTTTCTTTTATCTTAGTTTTCTTTAGTAAATTTTAAAATACAATTTGACAATAATTCTTGCGTGTACAACTGTACACGTTCAGAAGAACAGAAAAAGAGAGTAAGAAAGAAGACCGTAAGCCGTAACTGACAGCTCTAAAGTGAGCTACAAAATGGCGGTCTTACATTTTGGTGCACTAGGATAGAAGTAGCATTACATTTATACAAGACAAAAATTGATATTTTTACTACACCTATGGTATTTTTATCTAAAAATATGCAATAAAAAAAATTCCTTTGAGAAATAATAACTGAGCGTGTCATGTTCATCGAATACTAAGAACAAAAATGCAAAACATCAGAGCGAGGAATATTACTCGTAAAGCAGATTTGTAACGACTTTTCCCTATAGGGAAAAAAAAATACCCAAAGCACCGATGAATAGCGAGCATATTCAAAGCAAAATCGCTTTGAAAGTTTTCCATTTGATAGGGCGTGCATTGAGAAAATATCAATTGCATTCCAAAGAAAACACTTCTCACAAAACTGACTGCAATGCAAAAGGGATGACTCTTTAACGATGACCCAATTTATTCAACACTTCTATCATCATCACGCGGTCATTACTTATCCAAATTCCATTCGGACTTGCTAAGCGAAAAATAAAGTTTTACAATTTGCCTAAATGAATAATCCTTTTTTTCCACTAGCTCTACCACCGAATCTGGGTCAACAAGAAGATTTTTCGCTTAAGGGAAGAGCGCAAAAAAAGAACACAAGTTTTAGTAAAACAAGTAAAAGGGGCATGCAAAAAATCCATACGACAGGACAACAGGATGAAGTGATTCCTTCTGTAAGGAGGTCCGTTGCCTAGACTCAAACTCTCATTGTCCACGGACATAAGCCGTGTTATTGTAGTTACTGCTTTAGTTTTGGCAGATTTGTTGGTTCTGCTTTGGACCACTACTGTTTTTTTTTTTATTTTGAAAGATGAGAAACGAATGCAGCAAAATAGAGAGAGGGACAGCGTGAATGCGAGGGAAATGTTAAAAACGCATTTCGTTCTGTAATGCTGTAGTGTTTGTGTAAACGAAAGGGAACACGAAAATTAAAAATTTAAATTATTTTGAGTGATTGTGATTCAATGCAATTTACGAACGAGAGTTTCCTTTCACTTAATTCAAGGCAAACAATCATGCAGTAAGATAAACCGCTTAAGAATGTTTTTTTCCCAAACTGTTCTAATTTGCTTACTAGACTATCTACATAGGCTTAGACCTTTATTATTTCAGTAGTATAGATCCTTTTGGCCAATTTTAAGAAATTAAGTATCAAATGAAAGAGATTCATACGGTGCTCACAAAAGTATTATTCACTTTATAAAAATAGTAGCTGGACCCGTGCTCGCCTTGCCCGCTCGCACAAAATTATATTTGGTTCATTTAAAATTACTTTTTGAGTGTTTCATTGAAATCTGTCCAGTAGTTCTCAGTTTTAGGAGAAAAAGAAAATTTGTAAGTACATATTTGTATTTGTATTTGTATTTGTAATACTGCATTTCCTTTCCTTTGTTTCCCTATTTCTATGGAATCCAAGCAACCTTATCTGCATATACAACTGACCATAGCAAGCACTCACTGCGAAAACAAATCATCCATTTTCGAATAAGATGTATACATACGTACTGTAGTGTTGTTTTTCTTTGTCCTGTCGCACGAGTGCAAAAGTATAAAGATCCATTTGTAGCAAGGTATATGTATGTATGTATATATTTTCACTTCAAAAAATACATTTTGGCTAAAAACGTCCTAAGGACGTGGCTACAAACCACATACATAGCCTATAGCAGTCTCACAGTCTTAATGAACATTTAAAAAAAAGTTTCATCGAAATCTGTCCAGTGGTTTTTGAGTTTTTAACGGCCAAACAAATTCCAGTTTTATTATATGTATAGATTAATAACTGAAAAGTTGAATTTTAGTGTAGGTATTATTAATTTTAGCAGCGATTTTGCTTACAAATAACGTCACGTAATAGAGCTGACAGCCGAAGAGAGTCACATTCATACTATGTTATATGTATATTGAAGAGAAGAAGAAGAACAAAATTAACAAAGACCTGAGGCCAAGTTTGTCAGATTTTTTTTGCTAAAGTTTCAAATTTTGGGGAAAAAATTAGTGTTTTTTCCCAATTTGCATTTCGATTTTCTCCATTTTTCGCCCATTTTAGATCATGTAAAAAACTATGTAATTTAGCCTAATAACAATTTTTAATTTAAGGTACATATTTTAATTTTTATATAAGCGATTTGTGTGAAATCAAATCAATAAGAAATTTGTAAGCAGACACATTATTTAAAAATTCGGCTTTATTTCGCTCGGCGTTATTTAACGGCACCGCAAGTGTTAATGGTAGCGTTAAATATTCTAAATTTAGATGATGTGTCAAGATTTTTGTTGCAGTAAAATCTAGGCCACATAAGGTTTATTGCTGTTTTTGCCTTAACTATTATTTATCCTCCATATGAGGACGCAAATCCAGATTGTGAGTTAGTTGGAAGCCTAGGTATTTAAATCTATTAATTATCTCAATAGGTTCACCAGCCAGTTGGCAATTCCCATTCCGTGACGTTCTGATGCCCGTAGATGTAAAATGATTTTGCGCTTCCAGCTTAGTAGTGCTTTAGTTTATTAATCAGCAGTTACAGCGTATGAGAATTGTCTGTAATGATCAATTATTTATTATTTACATACTTGTATAATAATAAATAATCAATGTTTTTTATTAGGTATATATTTTTTTTAATTCATGAAATGTATCCTGAAATGACAATCAATCGGCAGACAGCAATATAAAGTCATGCTTTTTGTCTTTTTTTGTTTAAATAAAGAGTTGAATAATAATACAAATATGTATTGAATCTTAATTCGATTCTTTTCACTTTATCCGCACTTATTTCACTAAATGTATACCTAAGCCTAAATTTCGCAATTAATTTTCATATTCTTTTCATTTTTAAATAATAATATACTTAATATAGCTGTAGCTATGTTAGCAAATGAGTATCTACCTTAAAAAAAAATCTAAACGAAGAAACAACGACAATACAAATAAAGATGGAGAACAACAGTATTCCAAATAGGAACATTGCGAATGAGATTGTTATTAAAAGACGTGAATGCTATATATCATACGAAAAAATAGAGTGACTGAATGAAAGAATACAAAATGGACAATTCAACAAGAAAAGCATCGAAAAACTAAAGAATAGAACCGTACGAAATACAAAAATGCGAAGAAGGGGAATGTTGAAATACATATCTCAACTCAACTATAAGTGTATCCGCTTCTCGATGTCCTACATAATAGTGAGTGAAGCTGGACTAATGGTTGAAATGAAGTATTCTATATTATATTGGGGGATGATGGGGATGACTTCTGAATGATTGTTTAAACAAGTCGACGGAAAGAAAGAAGAAAAACCTGTAAGAGATGGAAATGAAAACAAATACAAATACATCGCCATCATGACAGTCGTTGAATTCGTGTCCTGCATAAAAGGACTTTCAAATTTGAATACGAAAATAATAAATGAAATGCTGGTGAGGGATCGGAAATGGAAACAGTATGATGTATCTCCGGTATACGATCTAAAAAGGATTATCCTTGCCTCGCCCTCAGCCCAAAACACACCATAGACACTAACGTTTTAGTTTAATTTATTTTAAGCGTTCTGCATGAAGATACATTCATAGGATACAATAATAGTATCTCTCTCTCTTTTGGAAGTAGCCTTTCAAATGGAACCAGGTTAGTGAATTACATGAGTTTCCTTCGAATAATGTTGGGTTTTCGACAAAAAGGACCCTGACTCGGATCGTACATTAGCATACAAAAGGGCGAACATCGAACAATGATATGGACGACTTCATCAAAGTAAGTTCTTGTATTGTTTGCATATGCATATATGTATCCAGAGGTTGTATTGATTTCGACTTCAAGTAGATCTAAGGCAAATATGATTGCGAACTGTATACTCGTATCTATACGTACGACAAACATCTGAAGATCTAAGTGAATTGCGTTTCCAATAAAAATAAAAATCAAATAAAAATAAAAAACTTAAGTACATATTTGAAGGGACGAATATCTATAGTACGTTGAGAGAGCTGCAGTCGAAGGTAGATGCGATTATTTTTAGAACTGTAAGTAATTTGAAAGGGTAGTGTAGTGATGTGTAATGCATGGAGCCGAAGTAAAATTACTTCGATTTGCTGTAAATAAAGTGCATGACTAAATGGCATGTAACTTCTGTTTATTATTCTTAATTTTGTAAAGTACTGTGAGTTGTGATTTTACTTTGAAATATTATATTTCCAAAATGAGTTCAGAGTTCAAACGATATAATCGCCTTTACTATCTTAATAGGTAGGTAGAGGTACTATAAAAGCAGGGACTTATCCAGAGATATCTCTGGCCAACCATACGTGAGTTGCAAGCCCCTCGAAGTGAGGGCTAGGATTTCAAGCTCAAGTTCTTTTTGGAGAAGATAAAGTACAGTTTGACGGTCATAGTGGTTGACCTATCGAACGAAGGGTTTGTAAAATTTTTTAGAAGAAATGGAGGCTCATTGAAAATCGGATATTGAACTGCCTTAGCGGGCTTCTCACTAACCCAAAGCCACACAATCTACCGTCATAGATGCTGGATGCCACCAAAAATCAATCATAATGTAATTCGATCCCCCACAGAGTGAAAGCTAGGCTCTGGGTTCCACTGAAACTAAGCGTTTCTGGTAAGGTAATAGCGTTTATAGGCGCTCATAAGCGCTTATGATCGTCGGGTTCGCATCAGCCCGACAAAAATTGCGGTAGTTTTAATCACACGAAATATCAAGTTGACTTGCTTTGCTCTCTCCAAGCTGAATGGCACTCTATCTCAAGTTTGTCATAACTAGCTAGAAAACGAATATTGCCGAACGTGGAAAGCCTTATAAACTTTACACTCTACCAAAGGAGCAGTCAGCATCATGTCTACATACAGACATACAGAGTTGGGGGACCACAATGTTGATTTGTCCATCTGCCTTGCAAAGAATTTCAAGCCAAATTTACAGCTATTTCTCAAGCCGCAGCGTGACTATCAATTAATATAACATCACAAAGGGATATTGTCATATATGTAAGAAGCCAATTGGAGCTGCTATAAAATCCCTAGCATCCATCCATGATGACATCAATAATATAATTCAAATAGCTTCTTAATATCGCAGAGATCGATAAGCTGCACGCAACTCCGTCGTGCACTTTATTTCAATGATGAATTTTCTCGCCAATTTTTGTATATGTATTTTAAGTCAAGTAAATAATGCGAACACGTCTTAGGCCAAAAAGAGCTACATAAGTTGTTGCATTCCTAAAATTGGTATCAACATTCCCAAGACTTGCGGCAATAATACAATACAAAAGTCTTCCACACAATGTCCAATGTCTCGCATTAAAAACCATTTTCCTGGCACATTCTCGAAATAAATTAAATTCTGTGGCAAATGCATCGATTTCAATCAATCAAACTTGCTACATACTTGGACACCTAGTCTCCTCTATGTGAATGATATAAAAATCCCATTATCCATCCGATGCAGATCCCATTAAAAAGCCAATTTCCTTGCACGTAGCCATGTCGACATTCGTCAACGCTGGGTTAAGCTTAACCGCAGCAACTCTTACGCAACGGTCCTACGTTTTAAATCAGATAAAAGAAATGATGAATAGCATTTTAATTGTTAGCTGATGCGGTAGGTACTGTGGGACTTAGAAGGACTGCCCGCATGTTTATCACATTTACTGAGATGTAATGGTTCAAGTATAGGTATAAAAGTGCTCCCCTCGATCGTAAAGATGTATATTTTGCTATAATTTGTCATAATTATTGCAAGGCACCTATACTTTTATGCCGAATTCGAACAGCAGAGTTGTATTTTCGGATATTTGTCAGACATTTTTTTTTTATGTGAATCTGAGACCCCTCGCTCTATAGCCCAGCACATTAACCGTTATGCCACCTGGACCCAAACATGTATGGTTACAATTACCCGTATATGACATTAAATTAAAAGCAAAAAAAAAAAGTACTGAAACAAGTTGAAAACTTCGTTTTGATTACGACGACACACCCACATTGAATTGCAATGAATCCGGCAATCGACAGGATCTCATTCCAAATGCGGAAATCATTGTCCGATATAATTGAAAATCACTGATAATTTCCGAAATGTATTTAAACCATCGTGGCATCGTCTATGGAGGAGGTGCTGTTCAATACTTAAAATTAATCTCATTGTAGTTTCGTTAATGAATCCACAGTCCGGTGCTATATGCTACGGTAATTCTGAATAGTCCTCCTTTGCCGATATACAAGCATTAAATACGTGAAAAGCTGTAATCCATTACATTTCCATTCGCGCTTCTGTGTGCGGTTTTTTTATGTACAAATAACCAGACATCACATAAATGCATTCATTCGGCACTTGTGTGATAGTTATTAAATAAAAAAACAAATATTTAATTACATCACATTAAACGTAGAACACGTGAGGGATCGACCACTCTGTGCATATAGTCTACAAATGAATTGTAGACGTTTGTTTGTAGACTGATGAATGTAAAAGTTACAGTGAGACATCTGGTGGTGAGAATTTGAGTAGAGTTAGCCCTAAAACAAATATGTAATTATCTGTAAGAGACCAACATTTTTTCTTACATAATTTGTTTACTTTATGAATTAAAAATTAATAAAAAAAAAGAGTGGAATTGTGACAGCCAAGATAATTATTGTCAAGTTAGCAGAATGATCGTAAAAAATGCGACAAACGACAATCACCGCAGGCCTAGGCGATCACTCTATTACAATACACTCACTTTTGAAAAGCTCTACAATCTAATCATAGTGATTTCGAAGACTTTCAAATTTGGAAGTGGTGCCCGAAAAAATCTAGTACAATTTGTTGTTGCAGAATTGTTCGACATCTTTGATGTTATTTCCGTGGCAGCTTTCGATTTCATGACAAACAATAATGTCCAAAATAATAGTAATAATTATAATTAATTATTGTACCTGATGATTTCACGAAGTTCATTATCTGTTGATGTGCTGGAAAGCTCGTCTAGGTCGTTGAAGAAATAACTCCCTAGAAATTTTAACCTCATATATTGGAGACGTGGGCAGTGACATAGGAAGTGGGTTGTGTCCACAAGAGCTCCCTCATCACCTTAGCCTCTACATAGTTCTTCTACCGTTAAGCCCATTTTCTAAATGTGGTTCCGTTATGACTTCTGCGATGGTAGACAGGGATTTCATATGCATGTTAGAGTGTGGGGCTACGCTAGGGGAAATTGCAGTGTGTGTGTGTGTTGTACTCCAACAATCTGGTTTGCAATTGTTTTCCATTCCTTTTGTGATTAACTGGTTTGGTTGGTTTGCAATGGTTTTCCATTCCTTTTGTGCTCAACTGGTTTGGTTGGTTTGCAATGGTTTTCCATTCCTTTTGTGCTCAACTGGTTTGGTTGGTTTGCAATGGTTTTCCATTCCTTTTGTGCTCAACTGGTTTGGTTGGTAGATAGGCAGATCTGCGAGTGCTTAAAAACTTTTGTCATTCGAGAAGTAAGAAGCCAGTTGACACGTTCGCCGCAGAACTGCGTTTGTAAAATATTAGAACTGTGATTGTGAAATATTATCAGAAGTGGAATCGCTCACTCCCTTGCATAAAAATAATATAATATAATAAACAATATAGTAAAAATAGTAATATTTTTTTTTCTGGCTTTTGAGAGCGGGTAGTTTTCCGTGTAGAAAAAAAAAATATATATTTCTTTGTGGACATATCAGTGTGTGAAGTGCGTCTGTGTCTTGCTGTGGCATAAGTTTTTTTTTTGCCTTTGTGTTCTCCACCTGGAAAATATTGTATATGGGCATAGTGTGAAGTGCGTCTGGACCCTGGGTGTTCTACTTTGCGACACATTTTTTGTTCTCTGCCATTGTCTTTAAATGTCCCTGTAGCTCAAAAAAAAAATAAATAAACAAAATAAATTATTATTTTCTGCTGACTTTTGGGGTAAGTCTTGTACATATTAAGAAAATTTTAATAAAATGCCACGCGCGAGGGGTAAAAGGGTGGTTGAGAGCCCGAGCAGTACAGATGGACAGCAGGAAGTTGGAGGTACTGCTGAAAATCATTTAACAGATGCAATTAGTCGCATTTTGGGCTCTTTGGTTGAGAGGCGTGAGCAGGATAGGACTGCTGCAGTTGGGTTCCCCTGCTTCGACCCCGACCACTCGCGAGTTGATATACACAAATGGTGTGCAGATGTTGACGCTAGAGTGACCCGCGACCACCTTCAAAGCTTTGATATATTACCACGAGTGGAAAATGCGTTGCTAGGGAGGGCAAAATTATGGTACAAGCAATTGGGCTACCAACACTACAGCTGGGAAGATTTAAAAGCCTCCATTATACACACCTTTTCAAGTGGTTCAGATGTGGTGCAACAACTCCGAAAGGTTGCGAACTCTGAAAGCTGCGAATTTGCTACATATACAGAGTTTGTGATGAGGAAAGTAGCCCAGGTAAACCAGCTACCGTTTGAGATTCCAGAAGATATGATTGCTCGGATAGTAATAGGAAATATTTCCGAAGTTGGTCTTCGAAACTCCCTGACGTTTGTCATGCCAAAGACGGTCCAAAGTTTGATTGACCATCTGTCTACTATTCGCGAAACACCTATCCAAAAACCTGATTCTCTCTCTCTCTCCTCTCGACAACCTTCACGAAAGTCAATCGAACTCTCACATGTGGGCCCTGCGACTAAACGTCCCCGGTTAGATTCCGATAAGCGTTGTTTCGAATGTGACCAGATCGGACACTTTAGGGCTAAATGTCCGCGAAAAGCTCTATCAAAAAGCAACGCTGTGGAAAAATCAACAAACCGAATGATAAATGTTAGGAACTGCCCATTTTGTCGCAAGTCAGGACATGATGAGAACACCTGTTGGGCAAAACAAAGGGCCGAACACAAAAATGTTAGGCTCTGTAATAAGGCTTCATTATCTGAAGGAACAACAGCAGTTTTGGTAAATGGGGCAGTTTACCATTGCTTATTGGACTCTGGTTCAGACTGCTCGTTAATACGGTCGGATATTGCTGACAAGGTATCCTTAAAGAGAACAGCTCATTTTCTGTTAGTTCAAGGAATCGGAAAAGAGTCTATAACACTGACTGAGAAACTTGACACTAGAGTCGAATTTGAAGAAATTACTGTCGAGGTCACCTTTCACGTAATAGACTACAAGTTGCTGAAAAATGACATGATAATCGGTAGGGATATACTTAAAGACTCGTCTCTGGAAATTGCAGTAGATGCCTACGGATCAACTCTACGACGACGTAAACCAGTCCAGTGTCTCGTCACACAAACAGCTATAAGTAGCCCAAAACATGCTTTGTTAATGAAGGAAAAACTGGACGAAATTCTTAAGAAGTATTCCAATAACATTATAACCGGACTTCCGACTGCGAAGGTAACTACTGGCTCTCTAAAAATACGTGTAACAAAAGATTGTGGCATCTTTTACAGGCCCTATCGCATGGCTCACTCTGAGCGTCAAGTAACAGCAGACATAATCACAGAATTGAAACGCCACAATATTGTAAGAGATAGTAGCTCCCCCTATGCCAGCCCTGTTGTTCTTGTTCGGAAAAAGAACGGCCAGAACCGTTTATGCGTCGACTTTAGGGCCCTAAATAAAATTACCGTAAAGGATCGCTACCCCTTGCCGAGGATCGAAGATCAGTTAGACAGGCTGTCTGGAAATACTTATTTCACATCTTTAGATATGGCGTCAGGGTTCTATCAGATCCCAATTGCGGAGGCATCCATTGAAAAAACAGCATTTGTTACGCCAGACGGGCACTTTGAGTTTCTGCGCATGCCGTTTGGGCTTGCCAATGCCCCTGCTGTATTTCAACGTGCAATCAATGTGGCTCTCGGAAATCTTAAAGACTCAATAGCATTGGTCTATCTAGATGATGTGTTGATTCCATCGAAAAATGAAGAAGAGGGTCTTGAGAAGCTCGAATTAGTCTTGCAGGCATTAACAAGGAGTGGATTTTCCATCAATATGGAAAAGTGCAAATTTCTCCAAACAAAAATTGAATATTTAGGCCGAGAAGTATCGCGCGATGGTATAAGGCCTAGCTGTAGTAAAATTGATGCTCTGGTACAATCGCCTACTCCAGCAAACGTTAAAATGGTGCGACAATTTATGGGCTTGGCGAACTATTTTCGCAAATTTGTTCCAGAGTTTACTGCAAAGACAAGCTGTATCACTGCACTCACCAAAAACAATTCAAAATTTGACTGGACGGAAGAATGTGAAGCGGCAAGACTCTACATTATTAATCAACTCACAACGCGACCAGTACTGGTAATATTCAACCCAGAACTTCCAACAGAGCTGCACACAGATGCCAGTGCTATGGGATATGGGGCAGTTTTGTTCCAACGAATCAATGGACGTTTGCACGTAGTAGCATTCTACAGTCAGGCCACAAAGGGATATGAGAGCAAATACCACAGTTACGAGCTAGAGACCCTGGCAGTGGTGAACGCTGTTAAGCATTTTCGCACGTACCTTTTGGGCATAAAATTTCTTGTGGTGACGGACTGCAATGCGCTAAAAGCGACTAAACAAAAAAGGGACTTACTGCCGCGGGTCGCACGATGGTGGATGTATCTTCAGGATTTCAACTTCGAAATCGAATATAGAAAAGGAAGAGCTATGCCTCATGCCGATTATTTAAGCCGAAACATACCCACCAAAACTTGTATGCGATTAAATAGCCTTACGGACACATGGCTCAATATTGAACAGCGTCAAGATCCGAATACCACTGAAATAATCCAAAAAATCAACGCTGGTGATACCAACACTAAGTCTCAGTTTGTAGTGAAAAGTGGATTGCTGTATAAAAAGATTGGTAAATCTGAAAAACTCTTCATACCACAGCAATGTCGGCTGTCACTTATAAGGAGCTTTCACGAGGATAATTGCCATGTTGGATGGGAGAAGACGCTCAGTAAAATGCGAGAACATTTTTGGATGCCGTCGATGTCAAAAAACGTTAGAAAATTTATAGAATCTTGCTTGGTCTGTATTGTAGCCAAAAGGCCTTCGGGGAGAAAACAATGTGAACTGCACCCAATAGAAAAGAAACCAGTCCCCTTTCACACCATCCACGCAGACTATATGGGCCCCTTTTATGGCAAAAACCAGAACGACTGTCATCAATTACTTATCATTGTCGATTCATTTACAAAATTTATTTTACTATTTCCCTGTAAAACTTTGAAAGCATCGGAAACAGTCCAACATTTTCATAATTTCGTAATGCTGTTTGGAGCACCTAACAAAATTATAACCGATCGGGGTTCAAATTTTACAAGCGAGGAATTCAGGAAATTGTGTGTTTCCTTTGGTATTGAACACCACTTGATAGCTCCAGGTGCTAGTAGGGCAAATGGACAGGTCGAGAGATATGTCGACACAGTTGCTAATTTAATGCGGACAAACTTGGACACCAACCTCGAATGGACAAGTTACTTAAGCCGAGTTCAACTAGCCTTGAATACAACCATCAACAAAACGACTGGGTTATCACCTTTAAAAATACTCACTGGAATCAGCGGGCGTACGCCCAAGATAGGATCTCTTTTGTCTGAGCTTGGTATTGAACCAGAATATCAAGACGTGCAGGCAATACGAGAGCTTGCAAACGAACGTTTAAAAGAAAACGCTCAACGCATGAAAACACGATTTGACAAAAGTAAGGCCACGCCAAGCCGCTTGAATATTGGCACACAAGTAGTTTATAAAAGCAACCAAATTCGCAAGTCAAAAATGGATGTCCATTACCGTGGGCCATATGAAATAGTTGGCATATTGCCATGCGACCGATACAAACTGAAGAGGGAGAATTCCAACAACATTGTCGTTGCGGCAAGAGAAATGGTCCGTCCTATATGTGTTGGCAAGAATTATTAAAGAGGTATTTAATTTAGAATAGTTGAATTTCTTTTGCTTTGTTGTGTCAGGCTGATTGGTCATAGACAAGCTTAAGATTGCCTCTGAGCTATGGACCTGTTCGAAGTTTGAAATTTGTTTGGTCATAGACAAGCTTAAGATTGCCTCTGAGCTATGGACCTGTTCGAAGTTAGAAATTTGTTTGGTCATAGACAAGCTTAAGATTGCCTCTGAGCTATGGACCTGTTCGAAGTTAGAAATTTGTTTGGTCATAGACAAGCTTAAGATTGCCTCTGAGCTATGGACCTGTTCGAAGTTAGAAATTTGTTTGGTCATAGACAAGCTTAAGATTGCCTCTGAGCTATGGACCTGTTAGAAGTTAAAAATTTGTTTGGTCATAGACAAGCTTAAGATTGCCTCTGAGCTATGGACCTGTTCCAAGTTGGAAATTTGTTTGGTCATAGACAAGCTTAAGATTGCCTCTGAGCTATGGACCTGTTCGAAGTTAGAAATTTGTTTGGTCATAGACAAGCTTAAGATTGCCTCTGAGCTATGGACCTGTTAGAAGTTAAAAATTTGTTTGGTCATAGACAAGCTTAAGATTGCCTCTGAGCTATGGACCTGTTCCAAGTTGGAAATTTGTTTGGTCATAGACAAGCTTAAGATTGCCTCAGAGCTATAGACCTGTCTAAAAAGAGAAATTTGGTTGTTCTGTCAAGCTTAATATTGGGTCTGACCTAATTCCGCTGTAGTCAAGAATTTACCTTAACTGGCACAACATTGCGATGTTAGGTTCTCACTGAATTATTTTATTGTGTGTCTTATTAAAGTTCAGATTATTACAGGAGTGTTGCTGTAACTCAAAAATTTGCTGTATTAGACGAAAACAAGATTATCCGAGGACGTGTCTAAAGATGTAGGATGTTTGCAGAAGAAATGGTCGCAAAATATTGTTTTTTTTTATTATACATTTTTCTTTGTTATTGTATTGAATTGAATTAATTTTTGTTTCTATCCCTTGAATTGAATTAAAAAAAAAAAAAAAAAAAGGGAAATGTTTTATTTCATCGAGAGCGATGAATTCTGCAGGATGGCCGTGTTAGAGTGTGGGGCTACGCTAGGGGAAATTGCAGTGTGTGTGTGTGTTGTACTCCAACAATCTGGTTTGCAATTGTTTTCCATTCCTTTTGTGATTAACTGGTTTGGTTGGTTTGCAATGGTTTTCCATTCCTTTTGTGCTCAACTGGTTTGGTTGGTTTGCAATGGTTTTCCATTCCTTTTGTGCTCAACTGGTTTGGTTGGTTTGCAATGGTTTTCCATTCCTTTTGTGCTCAACTGGTTTGGTTGGTAGATAGGCAGATCTGCGAGTGCTTAAAAACTTTTGTCATTCGAGAAGTAAGAAGCCAGTTGACACGTTCGCCGCAGAACTGCGTTTGTAAAATATTAGAACTGTGATTGTGAAATATTATGCATTATACTCTCTGTTCTGGTTTCATTGAAGAACGGCCGATGCTATGGCCTTCTGGTATTACAGGTATTTAAGATGGCCCATTTAGCGTCCGCCTCTCTTGTGGCTTTTCTCCCTTTTTTAAGCTTGAGGCTTGCAAGGCGGGATATTAACAAACGGAACAGCTGTCGGACCTTGCCTTGCTAATTCGTCTGCTTTTTCGCTGCCTGGTAATGCTTTGATGTCCCGGAACCCAGGGCCAGGGCGTTACGTTGTGCTGTGTACCAAGAGCCTTGAGTTCTTCGCGACAGCACTTCACAAGCCTCGATTTTATTTCTGGTGCAATTATTGCTGCCTGGCTGTCGATAAACAAGGTAATACATCCAGATGGTATTGCCCTTAGCACAGACCCACGGGCTGCTGTTGTCACTGCCAGGGCATCTGCTTGGAAAACGCTGCTATGGTCGGGGTTGGTGGTGTTCATTTTTCCATTCTGCTGAGATAGGCGCTCGAGAAGGGTCATGTAAACTCCAGGTAAGGGGTGATGTAGTCCGTGCCAGGTACACGGTCAAAGTATTTCTGTGGGATCATCGAATGATGCGTTTCGTTCAATTTCCAGTTCATTGGCCCCAGAAGTGTTGCTGTGAAGATTGGTCAAGGTGTTACCGCCCATACAAAAAAAAATTAAACATTTTATATCTCAAAAGCCGCCAATCCGATTGAGCTCAAATTTACCGAAAATCTTAGGTATTGACCCGGGAGCGTTCTTACGAAAGGACATTATTATCTAAGATCTAAGCAATACAATTTCTGAGCACTAGCAAAGCCGGGCGGGTACATTTAGTCGTACATAAATTAAATGCTCAGTCGTTCAGGTAATCTGGGTATAGTTTAGTTTAGTTTAAAGTGGCTCTCGATGAGAGAAACACGTAGGCCATTATTCGGCCCATTGTGCATACCACTGGGATTTGGGGAGCTGTTTCTTTACTGGCTACTCATGTAAACCATTTGCTGCCGGTTATAAAGCCAAGAATGTTAGCGGCGCTGATATTACCTAGATCACTGAGATCATTGAGAAAATAGTTTCCTAAATAGGCCCTTCTTAGATTGGCCAGGGCAGGGCAGCTGCAAAGAAAGTGAGTGACGGATTCGTCCTCCTCCTCGTCCCTACAGCTTCTTCAGAAGTCATTATATGGCAGACCAAGCCTTTGGGCGTGTCTGCCTAATACGCAGTGCCCGGAGATCACATTAACAACTTTCGAGATGCTAGATCTATTAAGTCGAAGAATCTCCTTGGATCGCTTTGCGTCCAGAGCTGGCCAGGTGAGCTTGGCAGTATCGCAGTATCCCAAATGTTTCCATCTGAAGCCTGCACTCATTACTGCGTCCGCATGAATTATTTGTTTAGCGTGGGAAAGTGGTGCATACACGTTGCGCAGGCTTATGCTCTCCACGCCTGAGGAGCCTCGCTTTGCTAGTTCGTCTGCTGCACAGTTCCCTGGGATGTCACAGTGACCTGGAATCCAGCAGAGGGTGAGGTTGTACTGTCCAGCTATCTCGTTTAGAGATATGCGGCAATCTTCCACCGCCTTGGATCTTATTTCGCTGGATATTAGGGATTTGATTGCAGCCTGACTATCAATGTATATAACGATATCCCTTTGCGATACCGAGTTAATCGACAGCCACGCTGTAGCTTGACGAATAGCTGTAATTTCGGCCTGAAAAACACTGCAGTGTATCGGAAGACTGAAGGAGAGGCACAGGTTCAATTCCTCTGAAAAGACTCCGGCGCCCACTCCCTCTGGTGTCTTAGAACCGTCTGTGAATATTGACAGTGATTTGTGTAGGACATTTTGGGAATCCCACTGGTTTCTGTCCGGTATTTCGTGGGTGAAGCCTCTTTCGAAGTTGATTTTCGTAGGCAGATAGTCGGTATTTGTGGGCAGGGGGATTGTCTGTAGAAGGATGCTGGCGTGTCCAATTGGTTGCCCTCTCCAGTGTTTCCCTTCCCTTAATCTGATCGCCACGTTGGTGGCATATTCTTTACTGACGATGTCTAGTGGAAGTAGGTTAAGCATGGTTTGCAGAGCGGCGGTTGGAGATGTCCTCAGTGCTCCCGTGATGCACATACATGCCAAGCGCTGAATCTTCTCTAAGACCTTTAGATTGGAACTTTTGTTCAAGGCCGGCCACCACACAACGATGCCGTATAGAATTATCGGTCTTATGACCGCAGTATAAAGCCAATGCATTATATTGGGTTGAAGGCCCCATCGAGAGCCTACAGCCCTTTTGCAGGAGTTTAGAGCCACTAGGGATTTCCTAGCGCGTTCGGCAATATTTTCTCTCCATAAGAGCTTACTGTCCAGCCTCAGCCCCAGATATTTAGCGCTGCTAATGAACTCGAGTGGTGTTCCTTTGAGATTTGGAGGAGTGACAGTGGGAAGCTTTACCTTTCTTGTGAATAAGACTAATTCCGTTTTCGTCGGGTTGACGCTAAGACCGCAACTGTCGGTCCAGGAGACTAGTTTACGCAAACCGAGTTGCAGGATGTCGGAAAGTGTCTGTGGGTACTTTCCAGAAGCGAGTAAGGCGACGTCATCCGCGTAGGGCACAACTTTGCACCCTGAGCTCTCCAACGAGATCAGAAGTTCGTTAAGAACTATGTTCCATAACAATGGAGAAAGCACTCCACCTTGTGGAGTGCCTCTGTGCACAAGTTTTACAACAGCGCTGCTGCCAAAGGTGGCCCTCACCATCCTTTTTGTTAGAATGTGGGTGATTACGCGGCAGATTTGTTCGCCAATATTTAGCTTGTTTAAGGCTTGGATGATCGATTGTGTTTTGATATTGTTAAAGGCCCCCTCTATGTCAAGAAAGACAGCCATTGTATATTCCTTGAGTGAGAGGGACCTCTCTATCGAACCGACAATCGAGTGAAGAGCAGTTTCTGTTGACTTGCCCTTTTGGTATGCATGTTGAGATCTTGACAACAGTGATCGGTCAACAGTGAATCTGGGTATAAGTAAGTACCGTCATTTTAATTTTTTGACGAGTTTTATGAAAATTATGCTCATATTGTGTAAGACAATTGGAACTACAGTTAAGTTGCCTCTTGATTATAATTCAAAATTCGGTATTCATTTCTATCGCCTCACTGGGAGCTGAATGCACCAGGTTCAACCCCGCGGAAAACACAAATTACGCTACAAAGTTTTGTGTCGGATGAAAACTATCGGAGAGTATCATCACTGTCCTGAGAAAACTTCTCAATGCAGCGGTTTGGCAAACATTGAAAGTCCCTTCGGCTAAATACATACATGAAGTGAGCAACAAGCAATTGGCTAACCAAAGTCGCTCAACGACTACATTACGTGGCCACAACCATTTGATTTCAATTCCTTCTTCGTTGCTCAATCCCTCATTCACTTAATGCATGGCTTTAGTCTTCCAAGCACAATTGCTTAGCACTGCAAATATTTGAACAAGTATACGGATAAACACTTGAGCCATCAGCTATATAAATACATAGTCCAAGAACTTCGACCCCCTCACTCCATTTATGGGGTTTTGACATAATTTTGAAAATTATGCAAACCGTACTGTCTGATCTCTTCGAACAACAACAATGCATACCCTATCTTGACCTTTTTGCTTTGTCATTTACGAACCCCCGCTGTCACCCTTAAATGTGCCACCTTTCAATAACATGCAGCCATTTTTCGGTTAACCATTACCTTTGCGTTGCCTTCAACGTAAATGTCATTTTAAAACGAGAATTCTCTGCACAGATTGCCACATCAACCGCAGAATCGCAAACACTCGGCTTTTGAATGTCACTCGTAAGGCATGCTACCCAACCCAACCACCCCTTCATCGCAAGGTCCCATATCTGGCAGACTTTAACAAATTTACGCTCCTATTATACAAAATACAAGTATCAATGTGCGAGTGGAATCCTTGGTCGCCCATCCTTACGCTTAGTGCTGCACCATATTCTTTGGTGCGCTGTGGTTTATGGTGTTTCTCTTTTCGAGAGCAGATGATGATTTACATTTCATTTCAATGAAACGCTACGCCACGCTATAGTGCTGCCTGCGCCGGTAATCTTAGCCGCCACGAAGGAGCACGGAAGAGCACTAGTTTAATGATGGGCTCTTAAGCGGGACTGCTCAACCCATAGCCGAGGCGGGGCAGGATGAAAGACGACGTCAACTTCAACGATGCTGATGGTTGGCTTTAAAATCAAGTCGCATTATCTTAACCTTTGAGATGACAACGGCGTAAGGGTGTAGCATGCTTGCGGGATCAGGACCACAGGGAGACGCGGTACAAGAGGACGACAATGGCAAAGCAGAGGAAAAACAGATAAGTAGATAGCAGCAAGATACTGGAGATATGGTTGACGCTTTGTACTGTTTGGTGATGCTGCTGCTACTGTTTTTGTTGTTGTTGTTGTAATTAATGACACTCCTGAGAAATTACCATTTAATGGAAGATTTGACAAGGGTACTTATTTCGTTGGTTGTTCTTGGGTCTTGTTCTTATAACAAACATTCACACACAGAGCGCGACAAACAGACGAGTGATGTAACATGAAGCGATTTTGAATGGCAACAGCAAAATGTGTGCGAATAATGATAGTTGTTGTCCTTGTAACGCAGTTTAGCTGACTGAATTGTTGAATGATATTTGGTTTGCTCTCTTGTAGGGCAAAATGATTTGCAGGGATGCTCGATGTGAGTAATATTTTGGGTCCTTGTTCGAGAAGGTAACAAATTGTCTGCTAAGTTGTATTATTTTATGGAATTTATGGTGAATGACATTACATTAAGGATATGCTTTGCATTTTGTCTAAAATTCAAATTATCTTTTGTGGCATCATAATATTAAGTGAAAGCATTTAACTGAAATGATAAAACTTACCTTACAAGGCAACTGAAATGTATTTTCATTGTTGATCAATATTTAAAAACTAATGAAGGTTTGTCACCTATAGTCCGCAATTTTCGAACAAAATCATCTTCAGTGATGAAGCTCATTTTCATCTTGATGGCTTCGTAAATCGTCAAAATTGTTGCATTTGAGGTTCAGAAAACCCATGAGTAGGTTAGGTGGCAATTATCCATTATATACGGAGTAATTCACTTAGACCAGATAAGGTCCATTGTGATACCACAAGTCGGTTATTTCCGCTACTCTTGGAACCATTTCCAATTTTGGAGAAATTTCCGTATTTTGCTGATATCCGTTTTGGCAATATCAGCAAGCTCTCTAGAAGAAGTACTCTCCGAGAAACCCACGAGTAAATGTTGAGGAATGCGTCCACAATGCGTGACTTTTTGGTGGGGATTTTGGGCTGGAGGCATTATCGGACCATTCTTCTTCGAAAATCTCTGGTCAGGCAGTAACAACAGTTACAGTTACAGTTACAGTAACAGTTTTTAGTACCTATACACTATAAGGTATGGACCTGACCAACATGTGGTTTCAACAAAACGTCACAAGGTGTCACATGCCTTACAGCCAGAGAAACAATTCAATTACTGCATGAGTCATTTTCTAATCGTATATCGCCCGTTTTTGCGATCAGAATTGGCCATCCAGATCTTGCGATTTAACGCCATTGGGACTTTTTCTTTGGGGTTTTTTGTAAACAAGCCCACGACCACCAACGCCTTAAAAGAGGAAATTTGGAGGTGTATTAATAAAATTCAACCACATTTAGGCGAAACGGTCATAGAAAATTTTAATAAAATAGTACGTACTTGCCAGTAAAGTGACCATTTATCCAAAGTGCTATTTCATACATAGGCCCAATCTGTATAGTCTATGAATCAATAAAAAATCAAATCCAAAATTAAAAAATCTAATTTAACAATTTATTATCAAAATTATTTTGCGTGAATTATTGGACACCCTTTATAAAAAAACTCAAACAAAACGAATGGTTGTATAAGAAACTAGGCCTAGGGTCCTAAATGGACCTCTTGTGGCAACTACATATTTACTTACAATTTTTCACATATTTTGTTATGTATAGGCTTTCTGTACTGCCGAGCAATGCTGCGTAGATGGATTTATAGATTTTAATTGCGTTATACTGCGTAATCGTGATTATATCGTATCAGACAACCTTTATTGACCTTTGCCTTTCCCTAGGAAACAAATTTGATAATGATAGCTGATTGCCATGTCCGCACATGTAAAAATATTTCTAGACTATGAGTGTATCACAATAATTGTATGTATATAGGTATTTTAAAGTGTGAAGTCCCAGAAACTCGTCTGCCTACGTATGTTCTCGCCTCGAGTGGTGATTGAATTTGTATCATAAACATCTCTAACACCAATGGTTAACAACCCCCATAAAAGGGCATCACAATGGTTTTACAAGGACCTAAGTGTAGTACAGTAGGGTTCACCCTACTCTATATCAACTTGTAAACCTAACATAACATCATGATACCTACTGATCTGCATTTCCCGGGAAAGGGTTATAATAGGTGAAAAAAAATAAACAACGAAAACTTGCAAAATTGAGTGAAATTGAATGAAATTTTTATTGAGGTCGATAAATGAATTCTTGCCATTTACTTCTTTAATATTATTTCGTGTAAATATTGACCGCGACTACGCCTCAAGTGGTCCATCCGGAATGTCCAATTTTGGCATACTTTTTCCAACTGGTATCTCACCAATATCACGAGTTATGCATAATGTGACCATTTTACCCGCTTTTGGCGGGTCTTACCCTCTTTTTTACCTAAAAACCCTCCACCCGACACCACAACCATTTTCCCGCTTTTTAATAAAAAATCGGAATTTAATTCTCTTAAGAATTTTCTTTAGTCCTTTTTTTCACTACGTTTGAAGATTTTTTAAATTAAAAAACGTATAAGAACACTGATGGCAGAACTCAGCTGCCGTAGACAACTTCAGTTGGCATAAGTGCGCGAAAATTGCAAATGTCATGTGTCAAAGAAACAAAAACAGCCAATGTTATTCATTGACATTCGCTGTAAAATGTATCAAGATAACGAGAGACACACCAACTCCGGATGCCGAAAAAGCAAAAAATTAAAAAAATATGTTTTTCCGTATATAAAAAAACTGATGACGTTTGTTTTTAATGAATTAAATTAAATTTTACGTGACAATACGTGAAATGAACTGTTTTCTACTATTTTGCACAACATTTTGGAGGTCAGAATCTACTTTTGGGAAACCCGCCAAATTAAAGGCCTAAGTGGCTAAAATGGTGTTCAAATCTATTTCTATTTTTATCTCATTTTAAGTTTCCTTTAAATGGCTTATTGGATTGAGAAACAAAAAAATAAGTTTTTCTTTTAACCCATCCCAATTTTATCAGTTTGATGACCTCGTTTATCTACTTGGTTTCTTCAGCTTGTTGTTTTTTCATAATATTGATGAGCAAAGTTGATGAATAAATACGAGTCATCAGTTATAATGCTCATCATATAGGTGAAAGCTGTTTCATTATTTCAATTAAAAGATGCGCTGGACTAAATTTGAGTTTTCATCACGCTGATGCAATTTTTCATCAATGAAGTAGCACCCATTATTGTAAGTTCTCTGAAATTTGTTTCAAAAATAAAATTCGGCGCGATTTTTGGAAATCCATGCAAAACTACATTCCAAAGAGGATACTAATATAATCCCTCACTGACTGATTTTCGTATACTGTTCTTTATGCGTTTATATTAAGAAACATGTTAACCTACATCAAGCCATTTACAATGCCTAGGTACTATTGACGAACATAAACTATTCTGCAACTGAAAAAAAACAAATATTATTTCTAAAATTCCAGCTATTTTCAAACACTCAAAACTATATGCGAATTCCAAAACGCCACAAAATTTCCTTAATTTAGAAAAGCGTTTGCGCTGTGTTCACCCATAACTGGCTAAATCAACATTGCGGTATAAATTCTTTGTCCAATTTTCTGTATTGCATAACAAGTCTGTTTATTGTTTTAATATGCAAGCACATAAACTTTTGGTTAACATGGTTTTCTTGTTATTCCATATAGCCCAGCTGGAGAAAGCTAACAACAGTGTAGGCCCACAGGTGTGCTTGGTCCTCCACCAAAGGGAGGAATAAATATATACGTTAATGCATATATGCGGGCCAACTTTCACACGACTGTGGAGAGCATTGGCAATGGATGTGGCTGCATGTTATTTTATCAACACACACCAACCACTTCAACTATTCAAGAAATTCACAAACAATTTGCAAAGTTTATTTTTGACCAGAAAGACGTTGCATTTATGCAGCTAGCATGTCGTCTTCAGAGGAATGCTACCTTGGGTTGCTGGTTTGGTACTTTCTTAACGCAAGCAGTTGGCCGAATTAGTTTTGCAGTTGTTTTGGGTAAACAATTTATTTTTTCCAAAGTTTTCTTTTGCAAATTTTTATTTCGTTTTAGTCGTAGTTTTAGGTCCTAGATGACAGCTGTTGTGTCGATACTTTGGGTGTATAATTGAAGGATGCGTCCGGTACGTATAAAGTTTGTAAAATTTTTAGTTGACTTTTACGAGTTTGCGGTTTAAGGATATTTCAATGTTTGAGGTTTTCGGCAGATCCAATTGACAATTCAATGGGAAATGGAACAGTGATCATAATATGTTTTAGGTACCTACCTATTGTTAAAAATTGACCGAATTTTTGGAGATGTTTAAATGACAAATTTGTATCACAAGAAGCTTGTGAATTATTAGAAATTATTTAAAAAAATGTTGAATGCTCACTGGTCTGGCACGATGATGTCTATTGTGCTGCCACAGATATGAGTCGTGCTGTCCGCTTCTAAAAGCAATTGCATTATTTAAAAGACCCTTTCGGGGTCTGTATATATAGAGATCGTGTACAATTTTCTTCACCTCTTTCACAACTTAGTAAGACTGAAGTACATAATATGCCTATTTTTTTAGCACAGTATTAGTACCTGTACTGTTTGAACGCTCATAATTGGCTAGGGAGCTTTTGTTATATTTTAAAGATTGGAGATATGAAGGGTTTTTGGCTGGCTGACTGTTTAACTGTGATATCACAGTATCTCTCTGCATAACATTATATTTATTGGCAACCAGTCAGCAGTTGTTACTGCAATAGCGGAAATATCTCGGCAGGTCAAATAAGCGGGTAAAAGTGCTGCCAGTGATTTAGCATAAAAATTACCACGTCAGTGCCAAAAAAAATCCATTTTTCCCCTCGCCGGGATCGAAAAAGTACCTTAGATTTTTCCTGACTTATTTTACAAAAAGAAAACAGAAAATAACCGAAAAAGAACTCTAGTGTATTTCAGGCCAAGCTCCACGCCATTCAAGAATGAGCCAACCACATCCAAAAAATTAGCATCAAATCAAAGGCATTCACATCTATATATATGTATTCCCAAACAGTTATGTATCATTGACTCCAAATTAATCAATGGCTCAGGTTTTAAATATAGAAAATCGACTTTCCACTTCAAATTTTTTATGGCTTTATTAATGGACTAGCTGACCCGTGCTCGCCTTGTGCCGGTCGCCTTTAGCAAACAAACAAACTTATATTTGGTCCATTTAAGATTACACTTTGAGTGTTTAATTTAAATCTGTCCAGTAGTTTTCGCGCTTTAAGGAGACAAAGAAAATTCTTAGTTTTATTTGAAGTATAGATATCGATTTAAAGTGCAGCCTCTGCATCGCCCTTCCTCTCCATGATCTTGCTACTTATTTGTAATACTGCATTTCCTTTCCTTTATTTCCCTCTTCCTATGGTATCCAAACAACTACATACCCCAACCCGACACTGTTACCATACCATATATCGAATGAAATTCTGAAAATTCTGTATTATACGTCTCTTCTCTTATGAAGATTATTAATATACCCCATGCCAAACTGCACCACGCACCCCATTCCCACCATCGGGCAAAGATCATACGTAACATACATACCTACATATGCAACTCTATGGTCAGTTCAAAAACAAATCAACCCTTTTCGAATGCGAGGTATATTATACATACGTATGCTAGTGTGGTTTCGTTTTTGTTTGTCGTGTTACGCGATCGCAAAAGTATAAACTTCCATTTGTAGTAAGGTATATGTGTATGTATATATTTTCACTTAAAAAAATAAATTTTGCCTAAAAACTATTCCTAAGGACGTTGCTGTACACGTATATATATCCTATAGCAGTTTCACAGTCTTAAGGAACATTTAAAAAAAAGTTTTATCGAAATCTGTCCAGTAATTTTCGAGTTTTTAGCTGACAACGAAAATTCCTACAGTTATGTAATGATTATTTTAAGATATACTGTGTAAAAATTCTGAAGAGGAAATTTGTTTTTCTATTATGTAAAATTAAACCCCACTTTACATAGGGGGGAATGCTGCTCCACTGTTTATTAGATTTATGTAAAACAAAAATTATAAAAAAAAAATTTAAACAGTTTTTTTTTTCATTTCCTATATTGGAAATTCGCTAAAAATTTTATTTTTATTTTTTCTGCCTCCAAATGGTCCAGAAAACATAAAAAAATTTTTGGACAAAATGAAAAAAAATGTTTAATTTTTTTCTTATAATTTTTGTTTTATAAAAATCTAATAAACAGTAGTGGAGGAAAGTTTTAGCCTCGGGAACAGAACCAAAATTATGGTGGGTTCCTGGCCATGAAAGCCTTGAAGTAAACGAAAAAGCTGACTAATTGGCCAGAGTAGGCTCAGAAATATCTTTCACGGAATCGGTGCCTTTCTGTTACAGCCCCAAATCGGCTATAAACTTGGCCATAAAAAGCTGAGAACACAGAAAATGTATCTCATATTGGGAGAATATCCCAGGTTTAAGACAGTCCAAGCGAGTTGTCCAGCTATTGAATCATAATTCCCATAGCAGGCATGATATCAGAAACGGAGAAGAGGGGTGCAGGCTATGTATTGGAGAAGACGAGACTACATTATATGCGAATGTGGAATTAGAAGGAATCATCGTTTAATGAAAAGTAAAGTTTTAAAGAACAAAAATTCCCTTTTGTTTTCTGGAAAACAGTATCCAGTTTTCACTTAATGCCATTTCGAGTACAAATATTTCTTCAAATATAGAAATTTCTCACAATCTGACAGTACTGCGGCTGATGAAAAACAAGCACCAATTCCATTTTGTGTCTCTGAAACATATTGCTAAGATTGTCAGCAAACCATTTGCATAAGTCGTCGTGTTGACTCCACTCTAATCCGTCCAGCATAGAATGTTTAATCCCAAAATTGAAACTAATTTCGGTAGGTAGCCGATATGTACATATGTTTGGCTAGACTATGTTGCATCATGAGTATACTCACGTGGCCAGTTTCTTGTTGAGAGTGGCTTAGTTGTAGACCTGAGTTAGTTGCCACTCTTTGCCAATCGTTTACCTACGATGCCGATTGGGGGAATCTGAAGCATGCTGTAGAGCCGCTGTAGGAGATCTTCTCAATGCACCCGTAATGTTGAGACATTTACAGTTCTGAACAATTTTTTTTATCCAATTTCAGTGCGGTATGAAACCAAAACGATAATAACACATATGTATACCTACAATCAATAGCCATAATGCAGTCTATCATGCCAATGATTAATTCATTGATGCAGCCAGTATCCAATTGAATTGATTGCTAGTCCCTTACTCCCTGTATACCTTATTGTTACTACCA
This sequence comes from Cheilosia soror, assembly GCA_949372485.1. Lineage (NCBI taxonomy): Eukaryota > Metazoa > Arthropoda > Insecta > Diptera > Syrphidae > Cheilosia > Cheilosia soror. The sequence continues at coordinate 92,466,425 of OX443562.1, forward strand.
ATTCCCAAGTATCTCGTTTAGTAATTGGCAAATTCAGTTCATGTAATCGATTCCGATTACACCGATATAATAATATGAGTTATTAGGTAGGTACCTATTTTGACTCACAGACTTGTGCATCAACGTATTGCTTGAGGATAAGGATGTATTGTATATGACCATTGGGTCTAACGACAACAATCGAAATGAATACTGCGTTAAGTTGAAGCTGAATTTATCACAAGATGGCTGAATTATATATAAATTAGTCGCAAAACAGTACAGATAGCCATTTATGATATTAATGACCTGAAATGAAGGATGTCACATAGTTACCTTCGCTCCCTTAGACGCTGCGGCATTCCGGGCACGTTACTTCCAGTTGTCTGGAGGTTTGTTCTTCACTTTTCCACAGTGTCTCGTTTTCTGTCTATAAACAATTACCATATTCGCGAAACCCCCGCATTATCTACAATCACTCACCTTAAAAGACGTACCCGCAATACAAGTTCAAGGGAAACGCTACACTTAAAATATATTTCCATTTAGCTTTAGAAAATGTCTCCCCTATTAACCAACATACGACGAGCAAACAAAAGACAGGTAAGAACTCAACCCTTTCATCGCGCATGGATGCAAGTGTTGCACAATTAACCACCATACAGAATCCAATTTTGAGTGCAACTCAAGCTGCACCGGCGGAATCCCCTTTCCAAATATGATGTGTGATGTACCAGTACCATAGCAAGGTGAGCTGCAACACTCTTATCCAAAGAGACAGTCTAAGGTATTTTATTTCAAGGACTTAAGTGTGCTGTTGGCTGCATCTAAGACGTCGAAATTCTTTTCCTTCCTCACCCCAACTGTATGCACACATATTCTTACGATGTAATTAATTTAATAGCTCAAAACGAAAACCCATGCACACACAAAAATGCCACATACACATGTCTGATAGAAATTAATGTTGCCACTCTGGCAGGATCTTCCGCAAGTTGTTGAGGTGGGCACCCATTGAGAAGGGTTATCTTACACAACTATACTCTCTACACTGGTTACATCGCCTAGTGTATCTTTCTATCTTTCTCCTCTAGCATCGGTTTGGGAAAATGGAGATCCACTCCATGATTATATCTTTTTGAATTTAATTATATTACCGTTGGGTTTACCCTTTCAATGTGCGCTGTTCTTTGTTTTTGTTTTTTGTAGTCGTAACGGATTTCTATTGACAAGGATGTCATTTGAGTAAGCAGCCACAATAACATGTTACAGCAAACGGATCGTAAACAAGGTATTAATTGCAACAAACGGAGCTCGTCGCAAACTAGATGCATCTATTTGCGATTGCGATGGAAAGGTGATCCAGTTGTACGTGCTGGTTGTAAAGTGCGCCCTCATGTGTTAATATCAAATAACATCAACCGAACTATAGTCCCTACAAGTGCCTATGCACTGTTGCATCCGATTATCGTAAATGTCGTTACATATGGGGCTGTGTTGGAAAAGAAAAAATCCATTTTAACCATTTAGCTTCAATAGATGTATAGATGGTAGGACT